>JAUZSV010329594.1:0-11608 GCA_034780495.1 Parotocinclus cesarpintoi | reverse complement strand
TGTTGGCCCTAATGAGCACAGTGCATGCTGGGCGCTGTAGGCATGTGTGTAGGAATTGTAGTCCTAATCCCTGCACATGTTGCATGCTATCTCCACCCTCTAGTGTTGGACTGTGAAACTGTGTGCTTCCTAATAAACTGGATGGATTTGATTAATGTTACCCAAAATTCAAGTATTGAAAAAACAAGAAGAATTACTTAGAAATGGTAATGCGTCAAGTGATCAGCTGGAAGAGACGCAAACATATAGCACTGGCAATTTCAAACACTGGGGAGTGCTGTGGTTCAAAGTCAGTAGGAGAGGAGCTGCAAAGGGGGAAATACATCCATTTAAAATATTATGTCATATGTAGTGATATACACTCATTGACAAAAAATAAAGCATCCAGATAGAAGATCAAAATTTGGCATGCAGTTATGTTGCAGGCAGATATGTAAATGATTACAGGCATGTCTGGCATAGGTATAAGAAGCACTCACCATCTTAATCCAAAGCTCTAACTGTTTCATGAGTGCCAATTTTAATTTTATAGGTAGGGGAGAATGACTTTGAGGATTAAGTGATTCATTCTTAACATTCTTTTCAACAATCTCACATTTCTATCTAGTGAGCCATGCTCTACCTTTGCTTGGGTATCCCAAAGGCACAAGAAGCAAAGATGTTTTGTGTACCGGTAATCGCTTTGCTGTCCAACAAGCATCTATATAACCTTCAGGGTGCCACATCCAGTAATGATCATTATATTTGGTTCATTTGGAGAATGATATACAATTTCATAACGAATTTCTTTCATATTTCCTAAGTGAGCAACAGTAAAGGTAGTTAAGGGCTTATTGCCACTGTAAAGTCACACACAATTTAGAAGTTTTTATGCCTGTAATAATTACCATGCAGAAGTAGCAGTCATTAACATGGTTTTGAGGCTCTCGTGATTAAACTGAAACTCCAAAGCTAAGACTTTTTCTCATAGCTAAGACTTTTTAGTCAGATGTCCTGCACACTGGTGGTCCTGTGGTGCCATCACACCACTTGATATAATTCTTGTGCGTACAAAGTCAGATATATTTGTCTTTTGTTTGGGTGTTGTAAAACAACCACAAATGTAACAGAATATATCAAGATCATTCCAGCACTGTCCATAAAGTATTAGAGTGTGGGATGGCATAGGCAATAGTAAATAGACTTAAATAGAGTAAACTTTGCTGCAACTCCAAGCCTAAAAAATATATATATATATAGCCATAAAATGCCAATTTAACTGTCTAATAAGCAGTCTTCCTATTTGTTATACCGATTGTATATGCAGAATTTCTGCTTGCGTATTCAGCATGTTATGTTATTGCTATAAGAATGTATGAGTACACAGCATTTTGACGTGAGCATAGGAAATGGATGTGATTTTTTGATTCATTTAGTATACACACTGACCAGTGAGACAGAATCTGAAGATTACAAACCTAAAGTCTCAGCAGTTGTATATTAGCAGAACTTGGATTCAAACTCACAAACTTCCAGTGAGTAGCCCAGAACCTTACAATTTAGCCACCACTGTCTCATGATTATTATCAGGTTCTTCACTGAATATTGGACAGTGGCATAGTGGTCAACCAGTAAGAACTTGTAAGTTTACTAACTAAACCAGCAGAAATCAATGGAATATGGAACTCTTAGTTCTGAGTTTTGATTATGGACTAGCACACAAGCCTCCAAATCACAACATATGCTTCTTGGTAACCCGGAGTACTGGTTTAATTAAGTTAAACCAGTTATACTTTTACAAATAATTTCTTACTATAATTTGCATAGGGTTTTGTATATCCATGTCCTGTTGTCCTTCAATGTGTAACCACTAGAGACTGCACTTGCTCTAGAAACTGACACGAGCATACAACATCATGTGACTGTATGTATCATCAACATGCGTCTCATCTGGTGTGAAACATTAATGATTCATTTCTGACCTGTGTCTGTATGCGATATAGTGTAGTGATTTCTTTACACCGCTGATATCAGGTTTGAAATACTGAATTATTTCATTCATTGTTTACATTGATTCTATTTAAATTGAGACCTTTCTTAGAGTTCTAACTTTTGCATGATGTAAGCTCCTGTTCAAACAAAGCGAGAAGTTTTTGATTGTCATATATTTTTTATCATTATCTTGATGAAAAATGTATATACGTATTAATCAGTAGTGTCGAATTGCGTTCAGTGCATCCTACTGTTGTAGTGTTTTTGCCTTCCTTGTATAAATTTTGACACTTCAGCCACAAATCCAAGTCAACCAAGTAACAAAGTCCATTCCTGTATAATAGGGTGTTAGTCTCTGGCTACCTGAACTGCAGAAGACAGTGTATATGTATATATACAATTTTACTTTCTTAAAACTTCTTAAAATGTTACTAAAAACATTGTCGACATTTACTTTTAAAATAGACGATGCAGAGAAGTTGTTACCAATCCCTGGTATTTGGCATACAAAAGCACATTAAGCTATGGTAAATATTTTAGAAGGTCTTGCTATATTTGTGCATTTATTAATACATGCCTCTTGTTTATTTATTTTTTATTTCTTCAGTACTTAACATGATGAGTATTGAGATGAGTGCTAAGGATAAGATGGTTGAGCAGTTCCTGGATTATGCATCCAGGGGTGACTTGGTCAAAGTTTCTGCCATTCTCTCTCACTCCAGTCAGCTGCTCAATGAACGTGGCAAAGAAGGATGGACAGCCTTAATGTTTGCAGCGAGAAATGGACACTTTAATGTGGTTAAAGCATTACTGTCAAATGGGTAAGATTATTTAAAAAAAGGTTTTCCATAATTATTTACATTTTTTTAACAGAACTAGATTTGGGCCTTCTGCTAATATTTTGTGCCAGCACTTTAGAGTTTCGGTGTTTAAATCCCACCATTACCGAAAATGTTATATATTGTAAGGTTGTGTTCTACGTCACTCTTTGGATAGTATTAACTCTCAAATGAATAAGTGGGTCAAGTTCATTTTCTCTAATATGTATTTATTTTTTTAACAGATGTAACAAGGACCTTGTAAACAAATCAAACCAAACTGCTCATGACATAGCAAAATTTTGGGGCTACACACACATCGCTACTTTGTTGGCCACAGGTGGAAATGTGAATGTGCATGCAATTCTACCAAGTGTACAATCTGTGGAGCATGACATTTACTTTAGTAGAGAATATCTCAACAGAATGAGTGATAAAAGGACAGATTTAGAATGGCTTTTAGCCAAACAGTCTTCTCCTGAGACTGTGTTCCTTCTCTTTCATAACCTGAACCCTCTTGTCACAACTGGATTGAAACAAGTGAGCAACAACCAGCCTAAATTGAAATTATGTAGACTCAGAAGGGAATCTGTGAATGATCTGCTTCAGAAGAGTGACACAGTGATTATCTTCCTGGGAGTAGAGAAGAAGGACTGTTCACCTTCTTCACTACTGTCAAAGGAAGAGGATGGACTTACTGCATGGTTTGCTCTGGATACGAAGGAGAATCCCACAGACCTCCTCAAAGTCATGGAATCAAATTGTTTCTTCCCTACAGGTCTAATGCCAAGTCTCCTAATGCTAGATGAGGACGAAGCAGGTGGGAAACCCATTAATAACGCATGAATTATTCTTTGAAATATTGATGTTTTCTTTATGAAGTACAAATCAGTGAATATAACTAACGAACAACAATATATAATATTATATATTATAACCTCAAATGACAAATATGGGAGAAATCAAAAAGTTCAAGTACATTTGTTTTAAGTAAATATATGTCTCATTTTCACATCTTGTTAAAATTATATACCCTTTATTACCAAAGGAAAGAGAACCCACAGATAATAGTAAACAGTGGCTTAAACAACTAAAGGTATGGAACAGTAGTTAAGAAATGCAACTAGAGCTGTATTGAATCTGCCAAGGAACCTGTCACTTACTGAGGAAGCTAAAGAGACAAAAGATTTTCCAAACAACACAGTTGGAGATCTGCAAAAGAACGCATTTGTAATGACCAAATCTCTACAATAAGATGCCATTACCATGCATACACATTAACTGGAAGCTGTCAGAACTTTGTTTCATTTAACCAGAAACATGAGCACCTGCAGTATATTTTAAATGGAAATCCAGCTTTCTTTGCAGTAAGCTAGTTATAACTGGAATTTTTTGTACCGTAATAATACAATTTTTAATTATGCTTATATACTGCTCACAAAAATTAGGGGATATTTAATTAGATAACAGGTATTATTATTATAATTATTATTTCATAATTTTTATGTGTAGTTTATATTTTAAGGACAACATTGTAGTAAATCATAGAAGGAAATGCAAAATTGATTTGAACAAGTAGCCTCAGACTTTTCCCTGCACTATACATTCAAATCCACTCAAAAATAAATTAATGACCACAGTCTTTCCAGTGCTCTTATTTAAATCCCATTAAAATGAATGCGGTGAGCACATGAGGAAAGTTTACAAAAGAGGATTAAGAACCTTAAAGGATCTGGAGAGATGATTCAGTGCTGTTATGCTGGATAATGGAGGTAGCACGTAGTACTTAATGCAAAGGTGTCAGCAACTGTGCCATGTTTATTAAAAGTATTTTTTATACTTTTGCTTCAAATAACTTCCAGCAGATACATTTTATTTAGTTTAAATATTAAGCTAGTATTTTTTTATACTTTGAGTGTGAAAATCCAATTAACCCTAAATATATTTTTCATAACCAGTTCACTCATCTTTACCAAGGTGCAATTTATACTGTAGTAGAACACTCTACATGTAGTGTGGTTTTACGCAGGCATAATCGCACAAGCCCGGAGTGTCATTGCATGGCACAGTCGATACAGTTTTTGTCCAACATGTGGTGGTAATACTAAAGTGGATGAAGGAGGTTACAAGAGAACATGCTTGAGAGAGAACTGCAAGAGTCTCCAGGGCATCCACAATACCTGTTATCCAAGAGTTGGTAAGCATCTTTTTACTTTAAAATTTTTACTGCCGTCTGTACGAAAGCGTGGTTAGATATATTTTATAGATATATTGTTTATGTTTCTTTGTATGTTAGATCCTGTGGTTATCATGCTGGTCCTACATCCAGATGGAAACCAGTGCTTACTAGGAAGAAAGAAGACCTTTCCTCCAAGGATGTTTTCATGCCTTGCTGGTTTCATTGAGGCAGGTAAGTTTCCTGACCAGGATATAGGTTGCCTATTTTATCAGTTCCATGTATTATTTAAAAGCAATATAGACACTGCCTACAGAATGCTATATACAGCATAGTTATACAGCTATAAATGTTTATCTTCCCAAACTGATCAGTAAATAAAAACTGCTAAAGTGGTACTGATTTGATACTTGGTGTGAACATGTGATGTGTTCCAACCAATCTCTGTTTTTCTGAATTTGTACTTAGACCCAACCCATGTCCTACAATGGATTAATTAATATGGACTGTTGTTATACATATTGACAATTTATTATATTGTATATAAATTCTATGTTGTTGTTGGGCCAGGTGAGACCATTGAGTATGCAGTAAGGAGGGAAGTTTTTGAAGAGAGTGGAGTTACTGTCGGCCCTGTCCAATACGTCTCATGCCAGCCCTGGCCGATGCCTTCCTCACTTATGATCGGATGCTTTGCAGTAGCAATTTCTACAGACATCAAAGTTGACCAGAATGAAATTGAAGAAGCTCACTGGTTTACAAGGCAGCAGGTAAGAACCACTTTAACCATGTGTAATGCTCAAACATAGATTATTAAAATCAGAACACTGAACATAAATAGGACCTACTTGAGAATTATTTACAACATAACTTATCACTTCTTTATGCACTTTTTCTCTTTGTCAACAGTCTTGTCACCCCATGTCAAATTTTGTTTATATTAAAAATAAAAAAGAACCTTTGCAGAAAATATAACACTTCTACAAATTGTAATTAATAAATATTAAAGCAAGACTAAAATTTAAGGACAACATTAAAGATGGGTAGCACGGTGGTGCAATCCCAAGGTAGAGCAGCCTGGGTCCTCCCTGTGTCTGCGTGGGTTTAATCCAGGTACTCTGGTTTCCTCCCACAGTCCAGAGACATGAGTGTTTAGGTTAATTGGTGTCTCTAAAGTGGTCCTTAGTGTGTGACTGTGTGCATGACTGTGTATGTGTGAGCCAAGTGATGGATTGGCATCCCTTCTGGCACCCAGAGCTGCCGGGTGAGCACCGGCTGGCCCGTGACCAAGTGTGGATTAAGTGGAATGAATGAATGAATGTCATGCCAAAATGTCTCAAACACTTAGTAAACATGATTTTATGGGGACATTCCGTCCTGCACCTAAACCCAACTTCAGGGACCAAACGTAAATCTTTTTTTTTCTTCCAAGCTTGTTTTGGTTATTTAAATAAAAGTTGCAGTAAATGTAATGACGCATATAAATGGAGCAAAAAATGTCACAAGACTTTTCTGAAAATCTGTAACTGGGTCAGAATCGTCAGCGGACCATTAACGAGCAGTTACACCTAACAAAGTGGTCAGTGAGTGTGCATCATTATTTATTAACTGGACAAATAAGCGTTGGAAAAATACATTCACTGAACAGAGACACTTCCACTAAAGGAAAATGCACAAATCTGGCCAGATTGGAAGCATCACCCTTTGTTAGGACTAGTGACAGCCGATCAGCCAATTAAAGCCATTTTCAACTAATCAATACCGGCTCTTATGAGACCAATATTCAAAAATAGTGGAGGATATTCAGAGAAACTACATTTCCTACATTAGAGTCTTGCAGCTCATAAACTGGGACTGCTGAGTGACTAAAAACAAAGAGAGGCTCAGATTCAGTGATTTAAAAAAAAAATCCAGCATTACAACTTAAGGCTATTAACTGGAACTAAAAACAAAACGATGCTGCTAAGATCAGATTCTGATACTTGTTAGGACCACTAGGATAGGATCACTAGGATAGGATCACTAGGATAGGATCACTAGGATAGGACCACTAGGATAGGATCACTAGGATAGGACCACTAGCATAGGACCACTAGCATAGGACCACTAGCATAGGACCACTAGGATAGGACCACTTGTTAGGACCACTAGGATAAGACCACTAGAATAGGACCACTAGAATAGGACCACTTGTTAGAACCACTAGGATAGGACCACTTGTTAGAACCATTAGGATAGGACCACTAGGATAGGACCACTAGGGCAGCACCACTATGATAGTACCACTTGTTAGAACCACTAGGACAGCACCACTGTAATAGGACCACTTGTTAGGACCACTAGGACAGAACCACTAGGTAGGACCACTAGGATAGGAGCACTTGTTAGGTTGTGTTGTTCATAAGCAACACAAAGTGCCTTATACTTTCAGGATATTTGATTTTTTTTTAAACACACTCAGCTGTGAATTTCCCTATGTGAGACCTATAAGAGTTTATCTGTGTATCAGACGTTACCTTATATCAGACGTTATTTTATTAAATTTAATCATTTGACTAGATTAATTAGTTTAATTCTTACATTTGGTCTCTTTTTGAGTCATGGTCCTCCCAAGATTTTGAGAGTTTTTCCTTGCCACTATTGCCCTAGGCTTGTTCACTATGGGATTGGCTCTAGATAAAGCTGCTTTGAGAAAATGCTTTATTGTAAAAAGCACTAAATAAATTAATCAGACTCTACATGCATTCAGCCAGTGCCCCTACAAATACATATTGCAATGTACATGGGTGTCTACTTTTCATTTCATTAAGGTTTAACTGTTTAAGAGTTATACCTTTATTTTTGGTTTATATACAATGTCGATTAAATAAAAATATTGTTTAAGTGAATTTCATCTAATTAACCACAGCATGTCTAGAAAACAATGACATGGGCAGGAAGGGAGAACCAAGAGAAGCTAGGGGGAGAAAAAAGAAATAAGAAAAAAAAAAAATCAATCGATGGCCCGTCAGAGACAAGATGCCTCTGCCTGCAGTCACTCTAGCAGCAGCTGACAGCTAATTGTTTCTCTGGCACTCACACTCAGCCTGGCACGATGGCGTATTACCATCAGAATGCAGAGTGACACGCCAAAAGGTCAGCGCAATTGTTGTGTGTCATACCTGTCTATATGTCAGAACGGAGAATGACAAACCGAGTTAAGGGGAAAAGTGAGCAGCAGATAAGGGTGGGGAGGGGAGACGACGAAAAAGCGCCACACCACAGCGAGGCGACCTCAGAGAGGACAGAAAGCCATCTGAGAGATCAGGGAAGGAAGTTCACCAGCGTCCTCGAGTGCATCGCTCTGACTGGCCACAGTGCTCTCAGGACCTCTGACCAAACGCTGCTTTATCAGCCATGTCAGTGACAGGGACAGAGCCACTGTTTACTCAGATAGGTCACGTGACCAGAGGGTGAAAAAATGTTAGGGTACCAAAAAAGGGTCATAAATAAGAGCCATGGTGATACGACCACATTATATAACAGTCAGCTCCAGAAACACGAAGACAGACACAAGATCACATGGAAACTACTCATATATACTTAGATCTGTTAGGGTTCCTACCTCTGGCCCCGGAGCGTTCTGCCGTCCTGGCCAATTGCTGTTACAGAGCGGTTTATATCTGGTGCTTAATTTAGGACCTGATTACGAACAGCTTCTTTCCCCGTTACTTAAAAGAGGGTTCTAGCGTTGTTCATGGCCAGGTCGTCACTCCATACGCGCACACACCTTGACACCGTTGCGATAGATGTTATGGTCAGTTGGTAACGTCCCGGGGCTTATAGTGCCGATGGACGTGTACGGGGAAAAGCCCAGAGGTACTTAGTATTTTAAGGACACATTACGGGTTTCCCGTTCCGTACCCGTGCAGTCCTCGCACGCCTGAGCTCACGCTCTTTTCGTCCTCAATCTAGTCTCACTCCAGCCGGCTGCGCACCCTGATTGAGACACGCCCCGGCTCCACTTACTCGTGCTATACGTGCGCCCGAGCTCACGCTCGCCCTCTGGCGTTTCTGACTACCTCCGTGCCTCTCGATTTGGTAGACGTCCCAAATCGGCGCCTTATCGTGCACTCTGCACGTCTGCCCCAGTTTGACGCTTCGTTGCCTCTCGCGATCAGTTTGCGCGTTGCTTCCACTCGGGACGCAACACAACGGCGTGCCTTTTTTTTCCTTTTTTGTTTTTCTGTGTTCGGCAACCTTTGCTCCCTCCTTTTTAGTTATTTCTGCATTATTATTATTATATGTCGTGGGATTCCATCACTCCCACATCGTTGGGTCCTACCCAATACCGTAACAAGTTTGGGCCAGTTTGAAATAATCAATTAATCTAATTTATGTCTTTGGAGTCTAGGTGGAAAACGGAGAACCCAGAGTGAACCCACATGGACACAGGGAGGACATGCAAACTACACAGCTGAAGTCCGAGGTCGGGATCGAATCGGGAACACTGGAGCTGAGGCAACTGCTGTAACCATATGATATGTGAGGACCTCTGTCAAAAACAGGCTCTTCTCACCAAATGGGTTTCCTCATATAAAGATGAAAGACAGAGCTTTACAAAACTGGAGACATTTTTAGAATCTGATAAAAAATTGACCAGAGTACGACTTTTTAAACTTTAGAGGTTTGCATATCAGCATTGGATTGGCTGTTTGGAAGAAATTAATTCATTCCATATTGTCGCATTTAGATAGAGCCTGTCAAAAGGTGAAGTTCAAAGAGGCGTTTCTCCAATGGGATGTTTTTCAAAACAAATGTTGAACTGGGTTGATTTTCTGGGCTTTTCATCTTTCTTGGGCTTCTTTCTAAACGAATACGTCTCAAAAACATGGTTTAAAAGCAACCTTTTAGTCAGAATATCAATCAAATTTTGGGGGGAAGTGAAAGTTAAGTGTCTTTTTTATTCATTAAATCAATGGAGAGGGAACTTAACTTTCTTAATTTAATATATCAGGTGCTGAGCTATGGCCAGTTAAGGTTGAGGAGTTTCTGCTTTTTCAAAAGTGAGGTTTTTGAAAAAGATTTTTCTTTTCCCACTTTTGAAAGGGTATTGATTTTGTGGCTTTAACTGGCCGTGGTTCTGGAGAGATGGTCCCGCTTTTGCCAGAGCCCCTCACAAATGTGAAAATACTAAATTCTGAAATACTGAAAAACTAAAAATGCTTATAAAAACGGAAGGTATTTCTTAAATGTGTGCTTAAATGCACTTAATAATCAAATAACTCCAGAAAGTCCAGTTTTGTCAGTAATTTGATCTACGAGCTTAAATGCACTTTGGTAATCAGATAATGGGAACGTTCCAAATTGACATTTTGGCTTGGGCAACAATAGAATTTCTACTTTGCAATCAGCCAATAATTGTCAGTACCAATTTCATTGCATTTAATTCTAGTGTTGCCAGATCAGGAAAAAAAACCCTCCAGGTCAATGTGATCACAGATAAAATCCAACTCTCTATCAGATTTCATTTTCTGATTTCCAGACTTATCTAATCTAGGAAAGCGGAATATTTTGTTTAAGCGCCCGCCCATTTGAATAATTATTATTAAGTGCATGTATAAGCACTAATTGTCATGGCTGAATCTCATGCTTTCCACAAGATCAACCCATCTCTGCAGAGCGCAGGGTGCCAGCACAAGAATGCCAACTGTCTCCACGTGATGATGGCCGACCCAGCTGGAAGCCTCTCAAAACCAAACCAAGTTCTGGTGGGCTAGAATATTAGACTGCCACCCTGGCATCTCGCTCCCAGCATCCATGTTTGAACCCTTGGCCTAAATCCAAATAAAAATCTAAGGACAAAAGAAGAGAATTAAATGAGATGCTTGTTCTGTTTCATAACTTCAGTACAAAAGTAGGTTAAATAAACTACAAACCGACTTCATGGGCATTTATATTGAGAAAAGCTCAGCAGCAGGACAGCTATTAGCACTTTGTGATCTTATACATCCCTCACCCTCTAATGGAGCAATGGGGAGAACAGATCATGTGTCTGCCCTGACATCAAACATTACTTCTGGGTCTCCCACAGGCTTTGCAATTGGATTTGGAGCGCCGTGGTTCCCAAAGCAAAGCACTTTCCCGTCCTTTGACGCATGAGGAAGTTTGTGAATTGTGAGTTTGAAGGTGGCCAAAAGTTTGTGTTGCCAGAAAACTTCATAGTTTTGAAAGCGTCTTTGATTAGCTACACAAAACATATATAACCACCAGCCACTTATTCGGACCGAAGCCTAAAGTACCGAAACAAATCTTTTTATATACGTGTCATGTTATTCTCTTATTTGGACCAGAATTCCATTTAATCGGACCAAAAAACGTGAGAGCGAACAAGAAAAAGAAGCCACAAGTCGCCACTTAGCCACTGCAAAGCGGGTCAGCGAGATATGGAAGGATTTTTGGGATCCCCGGGAGAATTTATTCTTTTATCAAAGGTCAGGAAATCTGAAAAGGTGTGTTGACAAGAGCAAAACCAGGGGGAGGTGACCACGCCCACCACTTTCTTAATTTTGTTCAAGTGCAGCCCGTCAAGAGAACGCGTCAGATCACACTTGATAAGTTCTTCAAACGTGACTGGAATTTAGTAAGAATTTTCTTTTTTACA
>JAUZSV010329492.1:0-11608 GCA_034780495.1 Parotocinclus cesarpintoi | reverse complement strand
GATTTTGATGTGACCTAAAATGCCCAAAGTTTGTACTCACATTAAAGCATGATATGGAGTTGCTGATATGATATGACCACTCTTATATAAAGCTCCACCTATTGGAACGCCATTGCAGAAATTCACTTCCATTTAGCTATTGTGGTATTCAGTAATAGTATTCCCTTTGTCATCTTCCAACCACACATTTACACTCGTGCCATATTGTATTGTGATTCATTCCAGAGATGCTTTACAGTACTTTCACTACTCCAGCTGATGCCTGCAATTACACAATAGTCACAGAGTGGTATGCTGTTGCTCGCCTGAGGATACCAAATACATGCTCCTCAACCCATTCTATTTACTTCCAAATCCACCAGATGGAGCTCCGTTACATACAAGCAATAAACGTTTATCAGAGCAGAGATTTGATATGCAGGTGGTATCCTAGGATCATGCCATCTAGCAAAATACAAAGCTTTCGAAAAGTAATATTTTCAATGTTTGTCAGTAATGCTAAATGTTTTGCACCACACTGTCAACAGCTATAATCTTATGGGCTTTAAAATTGATTCGCATGGCCTTTAGTATTCTTTACTTCTGCAACTAATTCTGAAAGTTTGTAACTTGTGTTTAAAAGAATGTTTTATTTTGCCTTACTGGTCAATTACCTATTAACGCTTGATTCTTTCCTCCACCTTCACACAGCCACGTGTTTACTGTGTTAGCATATGAAAGCCTTACACATTTACTGTTTTCAAATGGATTCTGCTGTTGCCTCCC
Organism: Parotocinclus cesarpintoi; assembly: GCA_034780495.1. Lineage (NCBI taxonomy): Eukaryota > Metazoa > Chordata > Actinopteri > Siluriformes > Loricariidae > Parotocinclus > Parotocinclus cesarpintoi. Next base: position 10,843 of record JAUZSV010329492.1, on the reverse strand, counting down.
ACTGCCTTGATGTTTTATCAAGCCCCATATTAGCAACTTATCTGAATAACAAACAGCTGCGTGCTGATTGTTCTTAATATGTATATATGCACATATGAATTAAGCAATTCACAACCTCTCAAGAGAACAGCCGCATTTTAAATAGTAACAGTTAGGTGTTAGAAGATGGCAAACTCAATATTTGAATAGCAAAAGACCTGATGGTGTCTACTCTTTTTTGCCTCTGTGCCTATGTGGCTTTAGTGACGATGAATGAGTGAGGACAATGCGCCGTGTGTGCTCTTTTTTGTGAGGTTCCCAGGTGCAACCTCTCCAGTAGAGGAGTGGAGATCCCACCATTATTCTCCATGATAGTCCCAAAACACTGCACCCAGCAGTTCAGTCACTCTGCTTTCTCTGTACAAGTGAATACTGATAGAACCACAATGTTAATTGTATTAGCAAAGTGCTAAAGAGGAATAACAGAAACTGTCAAATTATTGTGCTTTATTCTCATCTTAAATCATTCAAATGCCCCAGGTCATTTTTCTTATTTGAGTAGAACAGAAATAGCTTACTGTAAACATTGACATATTATTAATTTAAATATGTATTATTTTCCTGTAAACCAGTTGGAAAATAAAACTCTTGTGTACTTTACACAACACCAACAAAAATGAAAGAAGAAAATTATAGGTAGCATAACTTCAAATCTCTACTGAGGTTGACCTCTGTGGTGAATCCATCAGCTCAGATTGCACATATTGAGTAAGTTACCATAAGCAGAAGTACCCCTCTTTAATACAGACTGGCAGAAGCACATCCAGACTTGGATCAACTGATCAAAGGCTCAGAGTCTACATCTGCTGCAAGAGTTGGATTCAACTATTGCCATAAAAGAGATTTCACACTATTGTATGCAAAGGCACTTCCCAGAGTGAGGATCTTATCTTGGAGTAACACGAGAGTCAGGCAACAACATAATGCACAGAACTACAGAGAATAAAATTTGTTTTGGCAACTCCAATTCTAGATGTAACACAATTTCAACTGGACTTGGCTACTTTGGTGACATCTATCCATACATGTATTCAAAACTCAATTTTAGCATGAACCAGAGAAACTAATTCTTTCCAGCCCTGATCCTACAGTATCCTCGCACAACATATTCTGACATATTTTACAGTCATTTAATACTGGCAAGGACTTTCTTTGAATAAGGAAAAGGGAAATTAATGTAGTGAATGTTTTGGTCAGGACTATGATATGCCTGTCTAAAAGGCATTTATAATGTATGGAATTTATAAAATATGAAACAATTCATATTTGTGTATAAATTAGATCTTCTAGTATACACATTTGTATAAAGATCAAATGTGATCACCCATGTTGAGGTGTGGAAGTCACTGGACAATGACTTGATGCTTTGTCGAGACTTTGTGAGATATCATTTAAAATTAACAAAAAGTGTGTAGGTAAAGTGCAGAAGTGTCTATATTGGGTGAACTTTAGAGCTTGTTTTTTAAAACACAACAGTACACATTCCCAGAGGGCTACAAGGGAAAAGTGATCCATTAAGGTGATCCGATAAGTAAATTGTTGTTCGATTAGACACTGGGTCTTAAATGCTGCTCTATAAATAGGCACTCAGAAGTTACTATTGGGTAGTGTACCTCTTGGTGAGGCTAGTTTGTATTGTTATGACACAATAACAAGACAGTGCTAAGTCCAGAACATCCTACAGCTTCATGGCAGGACTTTGAGTTGCCATTTTTTAGCAGGATAATGCTCACCCACCCATCCAGAACGAGCAAGGAATGTCTCCACCAGATTGCAATACGTCCTTGGCCTTTCTGATAAAGCATTTTTTGGGACCAGCTGGGGCACCAGATTTGGCAACCTATGAGTATGCAGGGTCTACAGGCCCAGCTGCAACATGTGGGGCAAATGTGATGCAGGATACCATATGGGACTTGTATGCACCTGTGCCACACCGTATCTAAGCTTGTATCCAGGCTAGAGGTGACTCAATGGGGTAACTAGAGCCTCTTTTAGTTGTAGGGTTGCACAATAGTTCTATTCAAATCCAACATTGGGTTCTCTGTGTGTTATTTGTTGTTAGTGAGTGTAAATTTACACTCACCTGCTACTGTTCAACTGCTCGTTAACAGCAAATCACAGGGCAGCAGCTCAAACATATTACACAGATTGTTCCATATCTATGCTCTAGATATTCCCTGCAAATTTGAATGTCTCTAAATTTTAAATTTTCAGAAAATCAGGAGCTGTCTCTCTACTCCATAGTCAAACTCAGACTGGACATTTGTGATTGGCTCACATGGTGCATTTTCATCCTTTTTAATACCCTGGTCTGACTCTGCTTTTGCAGCTCCGTCACCCCGATACACACTCTCACACACCCTAAATGTATAGTGACAGTGATTATGCAAAACCACATCTTCTGTCCCACGATACCTGCTCCGGGAGACACGGTGGTTTTATTGCAGCTGAGATATGGACTCGGCTACGCCGAATCTGAAGGAATTTTAAATTCCCTCATTTTCAGCCCCTGGAGCAGATGTCAAGGGCTGCCCAGATCAGATGGGAAATGCACCCTTTGATTTTGATGTGTCTAGAATTTTAAAAAGGAGCCTCGTGAAAGGATTAGAAACTCTAGTAAAAAAAAAAAAGTGCAAAAGCTCTGGATTAACGTGAAGCATTCAGGAGTGAATCAGAACGTTTGAGTCGTTAGTGTTTGCCGGAAACACACATCAAGCATCAGTTTAAAAAATGGCTTCATATTGCAAGTGCACTTGAAGCATGGTCTTGCTGATTATCATCTTTTTAATGGGCCGTTGTGACCACACTAGACCAAACAAGGAGAAATACCTTCCCTTTAGAGTAGAAAATGGGGTCAAAAGGGCAGTTTGGACAAGAAGGTGGGGGCTTTGTAAGCCAAACGTTGATGTCAGGGGCACAAACACATATAAACACAGTGAGCAGTGCAGCCTTGTCACAGCATGTCATCCTCTACTACCTGTCCTCCAGTCAGGGGTGAACAACAGGCGACAATGACCATGGTGACACTGCACCTGTTCAGTACCAGCCTCTTTACTGCTGAGTGTCATGCACTTTGTTGGGCTTGTTGCACTTCCAACGCTGAGCTTGTGAACTATTGTTCCGTTTCCTGCATGCACCATGGGTTATCACACACTGTGGCAGATTTATGCAGCATAGAGTATGTCGTCCTATCACAAACAACACGACGGCAACAGCTGTGGTAAAAATAGGGCTCCATTCATAAAGAGGCATGATTCTAAAACACATACGAGGCTCAACGTTAATGTCTTTACCAAAGGGCAAGGTACCAAAGTTTATTTCATCTAACCAAATTTTGACCGTCCCAAACAATTCTTGGTTATGGTTATTTAGTCTTTAAGAGTATATGCTCACGGTATACTTGTTTTCTTTCATTTGTAAATAAGTAACTGTGGTGGCCTAGTGGTTAATGTACTGGACTATGGACCAGAAGGTCCTGGGTTCAAATCCCACCTCTGCCACAGTTGGGTCCCTGAGCAAGGTCCTTAACCCACAATTGCTTGGATTGTAAGACTGTATTAATTGTATAAATCACTTTGGATAAGGGCATCTGCTAAATGACATAAATGTAAATCTAATAACAGCTTATTCATGTGCATATATATCCCATAAATCAATTTACATTTACGTTATTTAGCAGACTCCCTTATCCAGAGCGACTTACAACTCATACAGTGTCTTACAATTCAAGCAATGATGGGTTAAGGATCAAATTGTCCAATGGTTGCTCAAGGACCCAACTGTGGCAGCCTGGCAGAGGTGGCATTTGAACACCGGGCCATCAGATCCAGAGTCCAGTACCTTAACCGCTAGGCTACCACAGTCCCACTAGTCTGTTTCTGTCACTAGTTTAAGTAAAAACATCACTAATTTAGAATATATTACTATTATTATATATTTAACAGTAAGTGATTAAAGCTTAGAACAATGAGAGTTGTATCCCAAATGCTGGTGTTTAATTAAAGAGTTCTTCTGGCAATTTACAAATACACTTGAATATTTGTAAAGAACGTTTTATGCCGCTTGAACTCAAACCTAGTCATCCTGTAGCATATTTTATGCATATAACAGTTTCATTTTCATTTGTGTACATGGGTGAGAGGCTCTCAGCTCTTCCACTTTTGATGTATTGTAAGCTGCATTTAAAACCATAACCTAGAATAATGGTATCACTGTGCAGGCTGGAACTGCAAGTTGACCCTTCTAGCGTCTGAAGAAGCTTGATCAGGAATGGTCTTTTGAGAAAGATAGCAGCTAAGAAACCACTTTCTTGGTCACTTTTCCCATCACTGACGAGCATTTCCATCAGGTGAGACACATGACTCATTTACATAGACATCCATTCTGTTTTTCTGCACCCACGCCATTCTCATTTCCACTGACTGTGCTGAACATCACTGAAAGGCAGTTGACGCCAAGCGGTTTAAAACTAGCCTGCCTTCTCTAAGCACTAAGAAAAGACGTCAATACATCGCGATACTGGTATATCATCCCACCCCTCAGTTCGAGAAGCCAGAAAGCTCCGAAATACTGTGGGAGCAGTAAAGCAAGAAGAAAAAGAAAGAAGCAGACTGTGGAGTTCAACTCTCCAACTCTGTGCCATCACAAATTCACAGTCCAGCAGTTCTGAGGCCCTGAGTAAGGCCTTGCACAAGAGCACACATACAGGAAACACCAAATGAAGTCAAACTTTATAAGAGCGGGGATTATGTAACAGGAAGCCATATCTCCATCTGCTGGAGAGCCAGGCCCGGGGAGAGAACAGGGGAAAATGTTCAGACTAAATCACCAGCGGCTTCCCTCCATCTTCAACCGAAGAAGGCGAAGTGAGGGAGGACTGCCTCGTGATGCAGTAGCTGAACCTTTTGGGGTCAAACTAAAATCATTAAGAACCAAACGTGATGGGAAATGTGGTTTAGGATTATGACGCAGGTCAGTGGATTATGGTGCCACTCTGTCTCTGGCACACAGTGAAAGACGCAGTGTCTCAACTAGGCCTAAGTTAGATGCAACTGCAGCTTCCCGGTCAATTAAGGAGCAAACCAACAAACGATTACGCCAATGTCGCTTAACATTATGCAGATATGGGAGTTCAATCTTACCTCCTGCACCGTTCCGTATTCAATTATTCGATGAAAAAAATACAATATACAAAAATACGTGTTTTTAAAAAAGAAATATCAGGCAAAACTGTCATTTTGACAGACCTGAACACGCATCGCCGACACAAACATACCACACCAATGTTTGAGAGCGTTCAAGCCATTTGGCAAACGCATACGGTGTGGAGGATACCGAAGGAACCCAAAATTGCTAGCTTCACTACAAATACGACTTAAACTAAAGAAAAACTTAAAATCAAGGCAAATAATCTACATCAATGACGTTCCTGTGAAAAGCTTTGTTGTTCATTTACAGCCAAACAGTGTTAAAGTGGGAGAAAGAGACTATCATTACCAGTTTATTGGTGTTTATTTACTTTTTCCACCCTTAAAAATTGCGGTAATCTGCATTAATGTGACACATATGAACTATAATGCTTCTCAGACGCATTCCATGGCCCCCCAAAAAAAGCTATCTGCACCGTACGTGCATGCACTTAAAAGAACTGCAGCAAGAGCGAGTGCTGAGTTTATGAGCAGTGTGCGGTAAACAGACCTCATGTGGTTGAATGTTGTGCTGGTAGTAATAGAAAATATGCTATGTGCCTTCCAGTTGTAGCTGTTCCTCCCTCAGGGAGTTTTTCTCCATACTGATCCTCAGACAGTTGCATAACGTCCAAACGAGCTACTGGCACACACTGTGTTGTGGTGGTGATGATGAGAGCAGAGCATTTTATTGTGCATTACTAACTATACTCGTTGACAAAGACTTAACGTACTTAGATAGAAGTGCAAAACAGAGAAGGAATGTAAATGATTACAGTTGTGGTTTGATCAGACTCTGGGTCTTGCCAGAAGAAACAGTTATTCCCCTGCTGCCCTAAAAATGTTCTCAGGGGATACTTTTGGGTAGTGTACCTCTTGGTGAGATTGTTGAATGCTCTGCGATGAACTTGAGGACAAATGGCCCAGGCATTTCCAGGCACTTGGCAGAAAGAATTTTGGTACAACCATTAAGTCGCCTGCCAATATAAGCCAGCCACTGTTGCCTGGACTGCTATTGAGTGTAACTGCATCGTCTGTAGCGAAGAATCCAGAAAATTGGGTTGGAGTATGGAGGCCTTGTGGTGGGTTCTCCTATCCTGCCTTTGCTGTAGAGCTGGGCACTGGCCCAACTGCTGGTGTGATGGATGAAGATCTACAGACCCTACTGACTGAGCCACTCTGGTTCGATCCCCGACTCTGGAGAAAGCAGGTCTGTTATCTACACACTGATATCCTAGGTTGCTGGCACTGCTAAGGTCTGTCCGTGTATCCACCGGAATACCTCAATATCATCAGGGGCAGATTCGTTCCTCGAAAGCGGGGGCTGGGACCGCATCCGTCACATGACCAGAGTAGTCGCTCACCCCTTGTTACATTAGACGCTCTTGCATCAAACATTTTAGGGACTTATCTGGGAGGAACTATCCCCAACACCCTAACCTCTACCCCCACATCCGACTATGGAGCTCCCCCGATAACTACGTTTATTCAAGGGTCTATTTCGTTTGCATTCGCACTGCCTCAGGTTTAGAGAAATCTCTGGACTTCACTGTCAGTCTAATTTTTTTTTTTTTTTTTTTTTAAAGCCTGCTGCAGCTACAATTATACAAGTATATTTGAATTAAACGAGGCACTTGGGTCAGGACCAATCACTGCATCTACACCAATCACTATACTCTTACATCTAGACTAGTCACCACAAACGTGGTGTTTATTTAGTTAGCATCTACCCATGGAGGATGGGTCCCCTGTTGAGTCTTGGTCCTCCCAAGGTTTCTTCCTGCCATTTTAGGGAGTTTGTCCTTGCCATTGTCGCCCTAGGCTTGCTCAACTTGGGATTGGCCTTTTAGGACAGTGTAATATTGTAACGCTTTGAGACAATATTGTCTGCTTTGAGACAATGCTTTGAGACAATGCTCCATTGTAAAAGGCACTATATAAATACATCAAGTTAAACTTAAACTTAAACATAATCCCATCACTCGCCTTGTCTTGTCGTAGGAGCTAAAAACCCCTCCATACACTGCATTCGAAGAGATAAAAGTGGATAAGGGGTTAAAGGGGGCGCAGTTCTAACTATAAAACCCTTGTTCCTATGTGAAAGTGTATATTAGTCACCGCAGTGCCACTTAAATACAGTTTAAACTTTAACTGCTCTGTAAATTGCCTTTGTAAAGTTGACTACTAAATGCCATACATAAATAATGCTTAAATAAGAGGCTCCTACAATTTGTAGTAGTTTTCGATTTTCTATTCTGTATTACATTTTATCTACAGCTCCCAATCTCTCCAAGATCTACAAAAGCTGTTTGCTGTATGCAGACGAATTAAAGCCGTAATTTCACACAAACTTCTATAATTCTGAAGGAACCTGCAGTGCAGAAAATAAAACAAAACACAGAAAAAGAGCATTTTTTCAGAACATTTTTGTAAGTACTCTAGTGGATCACAAGGGCATGACAGGTCATGGAAAGGTCACTTAACATGTAACATTCCCAACCATGTAAACAAAAGTCCGATTCGCCAAGTCAGCAGCTAGTGCTCAACGAGTAAAGCAGCGTGCACCGGCTGAGAGCAGAGGCATGCTAGCTATGTGTTTGGTGAAACACAGATGACGATTTCAGGGCTGCAAATTCTCCACGACTTAAACTCCTGACATGCCTGAGCAGCTGCCTGGCCCCGAACTCCATACACACAGTCCTCTGTTTACTGTCCAGAACTCCGAATGTTTACAGGGTTTCATCTTCGCCTCGTTTCTGAGGGCTGTGTGAATTTATACGAGTATGAGACCTTAGGCATTCGTCACATAGGGACAGGTGTCACTTAGAGGTCCCGGGGCATCACTGGTGCTAAGAGAGTGGAATTTGACTTTTCTGTACTGTAAACCTGATTAATCGTGTCTAAATAAACTTTAATAAGACGACATGAAATATGTAGTGGCAAAACTCTTCCATTAGGTTAAATTAATGAGGTGTTTTTATTCATATTGAACCTATTGAGCTTAACCAAAACATTTATCCACACCAGTGACTTTTACATTTACATTTAGCAGATGCCTTTATCCAGAGCGACTTACAATTAATACAGTCTTACAATTCAAGCAGTTGTGGGTTAAGGGTCTTTGCAGAGATGGGATTTGAACCCTGGACCTACTGGCCCATAGTTCAGTACCTTAACCACTAGGCTACCACAGTCCACAGTCCACTCTTCAAATCTCCAAACAAATAAATGAATTGGTTAACACAATGATATTAAGATCTCTTTTTCAGTTGGCAGAGCTCCAGGTGCAGCTATTATTGAGCTTTTACGGTGTACAAATAACTTTTTGCCATTCCAGACAAAGAGGTGTGACAATGGCCATTCAGATCCACAACAGTTCTTTTCTTCCAACATGCAAATTGAATTTACATTGGCTCATCTGGAGATACATATCAGTTTACCAACAAGGCCAACAAGGCTGAAATTCTTCTAATGTCTAAGATTTTGAAGAAAAAGCTATATATATATATATATATATATATGTCAGTATTATATATACTATATAGACAGTAGGCTTATATTCAAACTATAGTTTTATGTTCCCCATTTTATGATACTTTTCATTTATTATAGTTTATTTATCATTATATTTAATTTACCATATTTCTTTTACATGGTTAACTTTAAATCTTATATATAGCATGATGCCCAAGCAGGTTTGTTCCAACATTCAGGGAACTTTTCCTGGCCACTGTCAGCCCAGGCTTGCTCAGTTATGGCTGTGGGCCTAAATATTTGTAAAGCTGCTCTGAGACAATCCTCCATTGTAAAATACGCTATATAAATAAATTGGCCTTGACTTGATTTGAGTTTTACCGTGGTTAAGCATGGAGGAAGAGATGTCACAGTGTGGGAAAAATTCTAGACGTTGGTACCGGTGAGCTGTTTCACAGTGAAAAGTAAAATTACTCATTTCCTCAGTTTAATATTACAAGCGGAGCAATTTTGTCCAATTTGGTTCTTAAAGGTAACAGGAGGCCTTTAGTAACCTGAGGAAAGAACATGAACACGTTTTATAGTCTCGACGGTCACTAACTGAAGCCATCACGCTGGCGGGTCTGTCACTTTTTGTTAGCACAGAGGTTTTGTCTTGTCATATGGACATATTTAAGGTGCCTGGGTTTAAGGTCTTCACTTCACAACGAAGCAATGTTTTAGTTAATGTTTCTGCTCTGCAGTGCGAACGGAAAACCCTGAGGCTTTCGAAAAACGCTGGCGTTTTGTCATTTGATCGCAGTCCTAACACTACCAAAACAAATGACAGTCACATTTAGTCATTCAGCAGACACCCCTAACCTTACTACTGACACAACCCACAATCCAGCTTGGGTGGGATTTGAACCCTGGACTTTCTGATCCTCCCGGATTGTCATACAAACCATGGACAATAATTAACAGCTTCTCCACTGTGTCTTGTGTAAGATCTAAAATACTGTATAAAAAATAGTCGTTAATGGCACCTGAGCAGCAAACGAATGGGGATAACTAGGAGAAAGGAGGAAGCCTTGTCTTCAGTGGACAATCATTAACAAAAAGGGGAAGGTACGAAGCACGTGGATTAACCCCAGCTTCGGCATGGCTGTGAGGAGACAGCCAAGGGTTTCCTCATATAGACAAGAGGAGGTGAGAAGGCCGTGCTCGCCTGTCACCACCACCCGAGTGTTTGCTGAGTAATAAGCATGCTTGAAGGAGCAGCGTTCGGGCAGCAGGCCAGAGCTATCTGATGAAGAAAGGGGCTTTTTCCAGACATTAAACATTCGATACTAAAGATAAACAGCTAACAGATTTCTCATCCTCAAAATAACTCTAATGTATTGCTTCATACATTAGCCTACTAACACACATCTAGAATGTCTTTTATCTTTTATAATGCGTTCCTCACTTGCCAACTTGAGCTCTGCACAATTTGAAACAATAGGCCTCTATTGAACGGAGCAAAACACTTTCATTTCACGCCGCACTCTTCGTCCAAGAATCATACACCTTTGCCTGGAGACTAGTACAACACAAAACATTGAAAATCTCCCTGCTGGCGACATTACACATTACACAATAACATTATAGTCCCATTCAGACCTCTCGGCATCTGTTAGAAATTACAGCCCCTTTACATCTCGTATAAGCAATTATAGAGCGAATATATTGGGACTGTTCATACAATGCTGGTTCTCTTTCAGACGGGCCATCATGACATCATCTGCCAGAGGTTCATCAGTATAAAACAAGCATTCCTCTGGCAATGCTTTAGGGTAATCACCAGAAATTGACCTGAACTGCCCAGGCGTACGGTATTTTGGAATTGAGCGACACAGTGGTACCAGGGTTAGAACTGGGAGACTTTGGTGTCAATCTGTGCTTCACTGCTGATTGCGTGTACTTTGCATGTTCTCGTGCCCTCTCTACATTACATTACATGTACAGTCAATTCCGGTTAATGGGATCACATTGGGACACGATCGTTTTGGTCCTAATAACCGGCTGGTCCGATTAAACAAACATGCACTATGTTACAAGACGGGACGTGCTATGTAACATATTAAATGTTTATTAAACCTTTATTGTACGATTTACACGTATAG
>JAUZSV010329384.1:0-11609 GCA_034780495.1 Parotocinclus cesarpintoi | reverse complement strand
GTGCAGCTGACATGGTCCTGTGATGGACTGGGGTTTGTCTGCAACTTCTGGAATATGTTCACATTATATTTTCATTTAACCAATAATGTTACAATTCTCACGTTACTTTCATTCACATTGATCTGAAGCCCCTTGCTGACCTCTATCAGTGCAGGCCTCCATAAACTGCAATCAGGCAATGGTTACATATTAATATGGATTTTGTATGCAGCTTTTTTAAAAGCTCATGGGTTCTAATAGCATGTGATTAAAGTGAGCATTGTAGGGACCAAAGCAAGCCAGCATCCAAAACAAGCACGAAGCTCAAACATGAAGCTAAACACGGTTCTCACGTGCCAGCGTAATTGGGGTCACAAGAATAGTGACCTAAGCCATTTCTAATGCGTTCAACTCAGCCAGCACCAGCTCATGTTACATCATTTTATTCTTATAAGGAAAGCATGGAATATGTTTATGATTGTTCTTTTTTCAGACTGAGTACTGGTAAACATTTTGGTACTTTTTGATACTGATGTGAAAAATGAGTAAAATGCTGTCCGAGTTACGGCTACAACATTTAGAGAACTTTTAGAAACTTCCCAAGCCTCGACCATTTCCTCTGGAAGACCTAGTTTGTGTGAGTCAAAAAATTACTTCCAGTACAAGCCATTAGAGAGTAAAGCCCAGGACCAAATGCCAACAATAAAACATTTAATCTCTGTGTTCATACCATTTGAATCACAAGAGATACTGCAAATCGATTTAGATACATTCGAGATATCTCACATTTCTAAAACATTCTGGTCTTCTTTGATATGCTACATGACCACCTTCCCATTAAAAGACTTGGCCACCATCTTGATAGCCACCATAGTGAATCAAGGGCATGTTCCAACTTGCTGGGGTATGCAGATAAATAAAATGGGGTGACTTTTGACTCGCCCTGTAGTCTGGTTTACTGCCATAGTCGAATGACAGAGAGTGAGTGAGAGACAGAGATCAATGTTCTTTACATGGTCCATCTGAAAGCTACATAATGTCATCAAATAAACCCCGTCATATCCTCTTTAAAAAGACGGGGAACATTTTCAATCTTAGAAGATCTGGACAAAGCCCATTTTATGGAGAATATGTAACTATGATGCAACATATTTTGCTCTTTCTCAATACAGATTGTCTGATGGAAATTGGCTCATCTTTTCCAACAAGAAGGGAAGAAGTATAGAAAATGAATGGCGGTTTCTGTGCTCTGAATGAGCAGCACTTTAGATAGCTGTGATGTTGTGACAGATAAACAACACCACCCTTACAAAAGACCCTGCGTACTTAGTGGACTGGGAGTCTTTATAAGAGCACTGGCTGCTCTCGGCTTTAAGAGAAGTCTAGCCATATGTGTTCCTGCAAACTGCCAGGCCTCAGGAGAGAAAAAAAACAACAAGAGTTTGTTAGCCTAAGAGCTTGCCGGAGTGAAGCTGTTTGCCTGCTGAGACACTGAGATTTATAGGATTTTCAAAACAAAGGTCAATTGTGTTGGTTCCATCAGATTAGACATGAGAATGCTGTCTGCAAGCTCAGGTAAAGGCTTTCTCACGTTTCTGACCCGAACCCCTGCCCATAAAGAAAAACAAGCAACAAACCTACAAAATAACATACAAAATGGATTCAGAAGCAGTGCAACACAAAACATCTTCTTACTGATGAATATGGTCTTAAGACTTCTAGCTATCATCGAGTGTGTGCTAATTTTTAGCACTGCAGTGTTGCCAAGTGCTGCGGCCTTCACAGACATTGCTGACCGTAAAGCGTAGCAGATTGCTTTTGCATGTAGGCGAGAATAGAATGTTACCTCTGTGTAGCTCAGCATGGAATAAGTGATGAAGTATCTGGACCTTTAAACCTAATCTAACACAGTTTATCCTTGCGGTATTTGTAATTACCACAAACAAGAATGTCAATATATCTTCCCGAACTGACAGGATCTTAACTCTACGATCCTGTTTGATCTGTTTGGACATCGAACGTTGACCGTTAAAGAATGCCAGCAAAAATGTACACAAAACCAAAAGTCTTGTTAACACTAGAATTTGTTAAAATATCTATAAATTAAGCTAAAACTTTACACAGGGTGGCACACTGGGTAGCACTGTTACCTCGCAGCGAGAAGGTCCTGGGTTCAGTCCCTAGGTGCAGTGGTCTGGGTCGCCCCCTTGTCTGTGTGGGTTCACCCTTTAGAGATTTTGTAAGACTTTGTTTGACTTAGTGGCTTTGTTTGAGCTTGGCGACTTTTTATTTGTATTGATTATGTATGTATGAAGGTGTGTTTGTATGTAATTATTTAAATGAATTCTATATAGGGACTATGCTTTTTAATTTGGTTACTCTATTGTGCAGCACTTTGGTTGACACTCGCTGTCTTTGGAAATGTGCTATACAAATAAAGTTGTCTTGTCTTGTCTTGTCTTGACTGGGTACTCCAGCTTTCCCTAACAGTCCAAAGATGCATATTAATTAATTAATTGGTATGTCTAAAGTGTCCCTTGTTTATATAAGTGTGTGAGCCCCACAATGGATTGGCACCCTGTCTAGTGCTATTCCTGCCTTGTGCCCTGTGTTAGGCACTGACTGTCCCAAGACCCTGTCTAGGAATGGATAAGAAGGAGAATGAATGAATAAACCTGACACAAATAGAAACTGCAGGCAAGGATCAATCCCTGTTCTCCAGAGCTGTGTGCCTGTGTTTTTGTTAGTGACAAAAATGACATCTTGATATTTTCTTAAGTATTCACCCATCTCACCCGACTGCCTGTATTGTTACCGTGTCTTTGTAATTGGTGGCAGCATGTACCAATTTTTCCTGTTCATGTCATAAAGCACTGTTTTGCAAAATGATTCATCTTACATTGTATTACATATTTAAATGATATAATATAAAATTATAATTACATATAGACTATAAAACACTATCAATGTAGTAGAAAGATATTATGTTGTAATGTGGGTCAACATGTTTAAGTTTGCTATTATTGCTTCATGAGAAAATGTAATTGCAAAGGAATCGGGACTACTGAAATGATCGTTTTTATGCAGTAGGCTGGCGGTTAAAGTACTGGACTTTGTACCTGATGGTCCTGGGTTCAAATCCCACCTCCGCCAAGCTTCCACAGTTGGGTCCTTAAGCAAGGCCCTTAACCCACCATTGCTTGAACTGGACTATATGAGTTGGACAAGGGCGTCTGCTAAATGCCATAAATGTAAATTACCCATCTATGTAATGTAATAAAGAAATTAGTTTATCAAGAGAAGCAATATGGTAGGAAGATAAAGCCATAAACCAGAATGCCATTTGCTTTCAAGGTAAATGTCTCTGTTAAATGCAGTCTTTGCATCAGTCTGAGTTGAGGGCTGGACACAGTTGTACAGGTGGCTCCTCTCAAGATAAGAGCATAGCGCGAGTACAGAACGGCAGTTCACCTATCAATCCCCCGATTTCTATTACATGGATCCTGATAACTAAATGTCACCAAGACATTTGATCTGCAGTTAATCATGACAAGTAGACAGAAAGCTAATTTGCCCAGATAACAGTAAATGCGCTGATTAAGGACGTATTTGGTGTCAGAATCGAAACGAATTCAGGAGTTCAGTCCTGAAGCAGAAAATCTCTCACATCTGACCATTACTAATCCTGTTTTTACACTGAATGAACAGAGGCTGAGAGACTGCCACTGTGCTCTGCAAAGCCCATAAGTACAGAGCATCTTTTTTCACCTTGGTGCACGTTAACCGGAACCTAATCGTGTTAGGGTTTTTTTTTTGTACTTGTGAGGTTGAACGTTACAAGTGTGAAAAGGCTCCTGGCCGTTTCCCTACACAGCAAGTTGGAAAGACAAGAAAAGGGTTTCAGTGTGATAGACACCTAAATACGTGGGGTGCGTGGGAAGCATTTAAAGTTACACGTGCTATCGTGTTGCACCGACGGATGTAGGGCATACAAAACAGCCTCGGATGCATTTATTTTGTACTTTAAAAGTTTGTCCTGCTTATTTCCAACATTTGACTACATTTACATTTGCAGCATTTAGCAGACACTCTTATCCAGAGCGACTTACAACTGATACAGTCTTATTATCCAAGCAATTGTAGTTCAAGTTCAAGTGTAGGTTAAGGGCCTTGCTCAAGGACCCAACCATGGCAGCTTGGCAGAGGTGGTTTGAACCCTGGATCTTCTGGTCTAGAGTCCAGTTCCTTAACCACTAGGCTACCACAGTCCTAGCTAGACTAGAACGATGTCACTTACAAAGTCACATTTGATTTTAGACAGCTCTTCTTCTCTTTGTGTTTCTTGTTTTGGGAATAAAAACAGACTCTTCAAGACTAAAGAGACAGAAAAAAACAGAAGCGTGTTAAACTGGACCAGAGTGCCCCAACATTGACTGTTCATTAGGGTGTATGGTCACCCAAGAGTACCAAAACACACAGTGATGGGACATGGACAGGATCAGATTATCCAGCAGTTCTTGTGGGATCCTTTTCATATTCATTTTGAAATATCCCCATATTTTTGTGAGCACTATATTATTTAGTGTTATGCAAATGTTGTGCACCTCTGGTGGAAAAACTCATAAGTAAGTTTTCGAATTCAGTGGCTGCCCTCATTTATGTTTAATTTACATACAATTGTGGTCACATATTTCTCCCAAAATTAGCATAACCTAAGTTTTACCAATATGGTCAAAAAGTCGCATGGTCTTGCTTTTTGACAAGTAAATCAGCATCCAAAACATAAACTTATTCACACTTCTACTACTTCACATTTTTTACAATAAAGAAAAACGTGCTGCAACAAAACAACTTTAAAGTCAAGAGAAAGAGCCAACTTTGATCATATTGTTGATTTATGTGAACACGTAGTGGACAAGGTGATCAACTGCATGATGAATTACTATGGAAGTGGATGCAAGGCTTTTTGTGCTCTGAAGCAGATTCACACGTCATTCAGACAGAAGACTTGCATTTATATGCAACACCCTCATAAAATAAACATCATCTCAAATCATAAAGTCCTCCATAAACACTTGGAGAACATGCCAAACTGAGGATGATGGCAAGGACCACATTTCTAGTCCTTAAATTCCAGGAGCTGCTGCTATTTAAATAAAAATACAATACTACTACGCTTTTCAAAACTGAAATAAACATAGCTAAGGATGTTAAACTAATGCTAAACGTTATTTAATACAAATGGAACATCATATAAAACTACAAAATGCAAATATAAAGCCTCATTTTTGAATCGCGTATATGATTCAAAATCCGTTCTGTCTGTAGGGACAGATTATAGCTTATATCTGTTTTTTCCGTGTAGGTGCATCATTCCCATCATTCCTGCTGTGCAAGACCTGGTCCCTTGTCTCCAACCCCCATTCCCCTCCCCCAGATTTTAACTTGATAAATATTGCTGCAGAAGATGATTCCTTTAGAGACTAAGCTTATCTCTGTTCCGCTTTGTCATCATTTTTTATAGCACCAGCATTAATGTGGAGGAATAGAAATGGTATGGCCTGCTGCAAAAGGGAAATGATTGTTGGTATTAAGGATTAAAGAGTGCAGTTGACCTTCTGAAGCCTGCATGAGGCAACAGCTAACAAGGTACATCACGTGAATTATTACTGCACCTAAGGTAGTACGACTGAGTACTTACAGTTCATTCCTGCTTCAATAACTCATTAAAGATCTCAGGGTGAATGAAAACTACATAAGTACACACCTATATTTCCAGATCAAAGTAATAGTTTATAGGTTTGCACATTTTTCTATTTTTCTATTTGTCATATTGATCTACTTTGTAATTCTGATCTCCCATGCTTTTATCGAGATTGCAGTTTGGTCTGAACAGATTCTAATATAAAAGATCCACAATTTCGAATCAATCACAGCAATACTGAATTTAAAAGAAAGAAATAAACATATGCAGCCTCTTCGGCTCAGAGTGGCTAAAGCTCGGAGTAGCTAACTGTTATTTAGCAGCAGTTTTTGAGGACCTGGGTTTGGCTGTGCTTGGTGAAACAAAGCATTAAAGCTAAATGTTTATGTAAAAAGTGTGTTAAGTCAATAAAATGTGCCAATTATTAACTATATGAATTCATTATTAGTGTTTTTACACTGGGCAGTACGACTTGATGGGTAGGTCCCGGGTTCAATCCCAGGGTGGAGCGGCCGTGGTCCTTTCTGTGTGGAATCTGCATGTCTTCTGCATGGGTTTACTCTGGGTACTCTGGTTTCCTTCCACAGTCCAAAAGACATGCTATCTCTAAAGTGGCCCTTAGTGTATGGCTGTGTGTGCCCCCTGTGATGAATTGGAGCCCCATCTAGGGTTGTTCCTGCCCTTGCGCCCAGTGTTGCTGGGTGAGAACCGACCTCGTGTGGATTAAGCGGAAGGTAATGGATTGATGGATATTTGTACACTAAATTAAAAACCCTGCTTACAAAACAAACAAACAATAAAAACTAACGAGCAAACAAAAAAGCAAGACTAGCATATAATGAAAACCTAAGTTTGACCAATATGGAAGTCACATGGTCTTGCTTGCTGTTTTTAATATCACCATTCAGAACATAAACTTATTCACGCTTCTACTACTTCACATTTTCACAATAAAGAAAAACGCGCTGCAACAAAACAACTTTAAAGTCAAGATAAAGAGCCAACTTTGATCATATTGTTGATTTATGTGAACACGTAGTGGACAAGGTGATAAATTAGATGATGAATTACTATGGAAGTGGATGCAAGGCTTTTTGTGCTCTGAAGCAGATTCACATATCATGCAGACAGAAGACTTGCATTTAAATGCAACACCCTCATAAAATAAACATCATCTTAAATCACAAAGTTGGATTCATTCCGATCTAAAACCGTTTTAAGTGAGGCAGAGGTGCATAAGTGATCTCTTGTTACTTCTATTTGAAGAGTACATTAAAATAACTAAGCAGTTATAGGGACTTGTCCTTGTTGAAATGTCCAGCTATAGCTTTCTGGTAGGTCAGAGTTTCTCAGTTCTCTTTATATAAAGCTTAACAAGTGCAAAATGTATCATTTGTATAGTTACTTTATGTCTTCCGGCTTAATACACACGGGGTTCGTGGGCCAGCCGGTGCCCACCCGGCATATCTGGGCACAAAGGCAGGAACAACCATTTCATTGTAGGGCACACACACAGTCATGCACACAGTCATACACTAAGGGCCACTTTAGAGACACCAAATAAAGTAACACGCATATGTTTGGACCGTCGGAGGAAACCGGAGCACCCCGAGTAAACCCACGCAGACACGGGAAGGACATGCAGACTCCACACAGAACGGACCAAGGTCGCTTCACCCTGGGATTGGACCCGGGACCTTTTTTACTGTGAGGTAGTAGTGCTACTTACCAAGTTGCCCTAGGACTATAATATAATAATGAGTAATAATTAGGTTATATACAGTATTATTATATTCTATTTCTTCCATTTATTCCTGTTTAATGAACAAAATCTTAATCTCATCACAATGTCATCTCTGTCTCTTGTACTCCTGGTGTCGGTCTTTACTTGTACTCAACCACTAAAAGTCTTGGTGGAACTTGTATTGTCTTGTTCATATCTGGACTCAGCTCTAACAGTCTTGACTACAACACTGGTGTTTACGAGTAAACACTTACCTGGTTTGATTAG
The DNA here is from genome assembly GCA_034780495.1 of Parotocinclus cesarpintoi. Classification (NCBI taxonomy): domain Eukaryota; kingdom Metazoa; phylum Chordata; class Actinopteri; order Siluriformes; family Loricariidae; genus Parotocinclus; species Parotocinclus cesarpintoi. The sequence goes on along the minus strand of JAUZSV010329384.1, from coordinate 3,915 downwards.
GAGTTTGGCACTGCAGGAGGCCTGGCCCACCTCGTTGGTAGCTGTTACATTATATGTTCCGGCATCACTTGCTTTCGTCCTTTTGATCCAAAGACTGTGCCTTTCTCCTTCCACTTTGACCACATGGGTGGGACTGTTCTTTATTTCCACGTTGTCCCTCACCCACGTCACTAATTAAAAAGCACACAGCATGTTTACCAATTTCACTCAAACTAATACTAGCTAAAATTAATAAAATTGTTCAGTCTTGTCATTTACTTTTTGCACGTAATTTATTTTGGTGCGCTCCAAAGTTTAAATGTGTCAGCAAAATGAACTTGCCTTCAGGGAAAGGGTTGCCAGCAATAATGCACTTCAGCAGCACTTCGGACCCAGAGGATGCCGTCATGTCCTGAAGAGGAACCTCAAACAAGGGGGCCTCTAGGGGGTCCTCTCCTGCTGATACGTAGGAGTCATCAGATGATTCTGCAAAGATAAGCAATATAAAATGAGCATAGAAACGATACGGCAACAGCAGTGCTTTTATAAAGCTTCAACAGGCAGGCAATTAAAATGTATTCAGCAGGTCTAAGTTGTTTTCTTACTTTATAATGTGACTTATTTCCTATTTTAGTAGAAAATACCAGGTGCACTTTAGATATATAGCAACTATTTAGCCATTGATTTCTTTTGGCTGTTGAATATTTTTAGTTGTTCTGACCCAGCAGTAACTTTATTAAGAATCCTAGTTACCCTACCTTAATAATACAAATCACATTTTTTCAATATTCCTATGATCCTATGATTGTTCATTTCATTTATGGTTGGGCTGAAAAATGTTAACAGCATAGCTCCAATATGGTGTATACTCAGTTTTTATGTACAGTCGATTCCGGTTAATAGGACCACCGGTTAATGGAACCAGAAGCTTATTCGGACCTAATCCTAAAGTACCGAAATAAATCCTATTAAATACGTGTAATGTTATTCGCTTATTTGGACCAAATAAATGAGTACATACATTGTGTGTAAATTGTTTCGAAAAACTTGTTTGCAAATTTATTTTTCAATGAACAAAGTTTGTAAGTAACAGTAGTTCTTGTTTGTACGTTTGCTATACGTGTAAATCGCACAGTAAAGGTTTAATAAACATTTAATGTTACATATCATGTCCCGTCTTGTAACATGTTCGTTTAATCGGACCAGCCGGTTCTTAGGACCAAATTGATCGCGTCCTGATGTGGTCCCATTAACCTGAATCGACTGTACTCATAGAGGGGGCTCCAAGGTAAAACAACTTATTTCAAAACAACGTGTATAAAGCAATATAAATCGCTTACGTTTCCTGCTCAGTGCCCATTACTAACAATACATTACACACAACCGAAAATTGTTCCTTATACGACCAGCTCGAAGGGCTTATCATCACAGAGCAGCGACGACTGACTGCCGTTACTGCTGCCGTGCTCCTCCTGCGGAAAACAGAGACTGCAGTGCTCTGGCTCAGGTGTCTTCCTCTGCGCTGCTACACACACACACATATCCACACACACACACACATACACACACACACACGCACGCACACACACACAATAGCAACAGACTGTGGTTAATTATTTACATAAAGAATGTCAGATTGAACTTCTCGTGGATTTTCTGCTCTTAAATCCTATGCAAGCAAACTTAAATATGTCTTCAAATCTTTTGGGGCAAAATTTAAAATACATTGCAGAACATATTGAAAAAAGGTATGTTTAAAGATCTGGGTGCTTTTCCGCATGAGTCACTACCGTTCATGTTAGCCCTCAGAGCTTAATCGCCTTATTAAGGAGATTACGATTAACGAGACAAACTTAGTTAAGAGATGTTCTGCAAGATCGTTAATTTCTGAAATTGTCCAAACGGCGCTGAACTTTAGCACATGGCCCGATTTCCTTGGTAATGGGTACTAAACGTGTGCAGAAGACGTTTGTTGATTTTCGAAATAGAATGACGCCTTCTAAAGCAAACAAATTTAAAGAGATGTTCTTCTGCAGGTGGCAATTGTGCTTTCGTATTTGCGGAAATCTCTTAATTAAGCTCCTCCATTGAAAGCAGCTGTATGTTGTAAAGTTGGGGCACCCTCGGCCTGGTCACGGGACGAGACACAGACCAAGCCCCGAACACGAGTAGGACTTTGGTGGGGCAGAACATTGCAAAAACATTCAATTTGATATGCAATTTCAAATGCAGCTCCCTCCTTCCTTCACACTATGGCCTTTGGCCTGCCCAAATCCAATCGCTCCTTTCCCAATCATTAGCGTCAGCTTGGCGACCCATTTATTAGACATTCGCTGCACTGTACCACCTCTTTCCAATTCCCAATCATCCTCATGCAGCGCCATCTGCAGGAGCCTGAAGTTACTACCTAGTTATATACAAACTCTTACCGGTCGACGTTTCCACATAGGCGGGCGCTGTTTTGACCATCTTCTTTTTCAGATTAACGCTCACACACAGCATGAGGGTCGAAATGGCGAAAACACAGGCGCAGATGATAGATAACACAAGAGAAAACAACGGCGCTGCATGGACGAATGGACAAAAACAGGACGTTTGTTTGTTTCCAGTTGCAATACTGGCAGTGTTAGAATTATTATTATTATCATTCTTATTATAGCGGTGTTACGTACAGGAAGGTTCACTGGCTGGACGGATTGCAGTGGGTTCAAAGCCCGGCGATGGTGACGCAGTGTTTAGATCTGCACAGACGATGTCGCTGACCGTCGTTCCTTTGGCTACTATCTGCTGATTCGCCGATGGGCACCTAGTGAAAAAGAGATCTGGTCAGTGAAGCCGTTTCATAGGCAAATGGAATAGTTTGTTTGATGCCGGTGTTACCGGCTGCTCCATTTGGTGCAATGGTGATGGATCTGGTCTTTAAATGTTCCTGATGGACAAGGCCGGCAATCCCCTGTTAACGAATGGAAAAGTCACCTTGGGGTCAGCTTCATTAAAACACCTGCATCGTTACTGTAATGGGTCGTATCACATACGGTTCTCTGAAGGCTCCTCTCCTTTGCCGCACTGTTTGACGCAGAAGGAGCATTCCGAGTTGCCGCAAAGGAGTCCCGGAGCACACTCGCACACTGTATCGCTGCTGGCACTGCACTCTCTTTTGACTCTCAGCGGACCTGGGGTGAAACAGCACGTGACTCTCACATTGGTATCGATGTGCCAGTATGGTCAGATGTTCAGTGGCGTTCTTACCTATGCATTGTGTGCAGCTCAGGCAGATCCGGGACATGGTTCTGTTGGTATAGGTTTCCCTCTAGCATGGCATACACAGAGCTTTCGGGTTCAGACCGCAAGGATAGACCAGTCGATTTCCTGCAGCACAAAGCAAGACCTTGTTGTTTAAAGCTCAGCAGAAAGCATCGCACGCACCAGTCGCTGTTGTGGTCGTTTCGCTTTACGCTCATCTTTTCTCACTTTTAAGCATGTGTGGATGTGGCGGATGAAGGATGTGGCCTGCAGAGTTAACGCATGCTGACTCGACTCACTGCTTTTCGTTTAGACATGCTTTAAAATAAAGAATTAATGATGGATAGCATTGAGCGTCTATAGGATTTAAGCAAGTAATCAAACACTAAAGCGTTAGGGGTGAGCGTATATTGTTAGAAAATACGCAAAATCTGGATGGATAGTAACTAAAACGGTGGATCCTGTGTCTTAAAAACAAGTTATCATAAAAACAAACCTGGGTTGGGAACAAGAACAAAGCTGCAAAGTATTCCATAGTACAGCCGAATCCGGTTAATAGGACCAGCCGCTTATTCGGACCAAATCCTAAAGTACCGAAACAAATCCTATTATATGTGTGTAATGTTATTCGCTTAATCGGACCAAAGAACGTGTACAGTATGTAATATCCGTGAAGAAACTCTTCGTCTCTGG
>JAUZSV010329276.1:0-11609 GCA_034780495.1 Parotocinclus cesarpintoi | reverse complement strand
TAGAATGCCATAGACATTTGCAGAGTACTGTATTGAGTTGTTTTAATAATGTTACAATGACCATATTGGGGTAATGACTTTACCCCAAAATATCAAAATTGGATCTCTCCATAAGACTCCACTGATCTCCACTGATATATATATATAGATATAGTATATAGTGTTTTCACCCCATTCCCCTTCTAAAAAAGTGGTTTCTTGGCTGCTACCTTTCGAAAAAAAGACCATTACTGATCAAGCTTCTTTGGACTGTAGAAGGGTCGACTTGGCATCTTGATGAAGTCACAGTAAATACAAGCCAGTGTAGCCTGTTGCTTATGGGAGCCAGGACAAAATTTAAATGTTCAGGTCAAGGCCAACGTAGTTAATATGATCATAAAGACTCCAGCATGTCATATGGAAAATTAATTCTATACAGGTTTGTAAACATGAAACTTGGGAGCATGCTTTTGCTTTATCTCATGCTCAAACAAAATTTATTTTAAGTACTGGAGTTAATCCACAAACTGAAAAAATAAATGTGTGTTACTGTCTGTATGTTTTGGCAATAAAATACGCTGATGAGCCAAACTTTTTGACCCCTCACAGATAAAGCAAGTAATGTTCACTAACTCTCTACAATGATCTATTTGATATTAACGAGTCTTGGATAAATTAGGAAGCAAACTGTTCCTTAACTTTGAAATAACATTCCAAAGTGGGAAAGTGTAAAGACCAGTTTGATATGGCTAGATGACGACAAACTTGTTTGATGTGCCCAGTCAGCAGTAGTTAGAACTTCCTACTGGGGTTCCAGGAGCAACAAACCACAAACCAGTGACAAGGTGTTGGGTGCCAAGAGCTTATCAGTGTGCAAGAACCACAACGCCTATTCTGTCTGCTTCAGATTGAATGTGGCACATAGTCACCATAGCTGCAGCCCAGTCAGTTCAATAAGCACCTTGAGCAGTTCTGATTTCTTTTAAATCACTTAGTTAGTTAGGTACATTTTTGCCATTTACCTGCAGATGACATGGCACCAGGATATACTGTGGGAAGAAGACAAACTTGTGGAGGGATTGTGTGCAATGCAAAGGTCAGGTAGTCCTTTATGTAGCCTGGTGATGGACTAGCCTTTACTTCAGAGTGACCAACTGCTAATCTCTAGTAAAATCCAGGTGTTACTTTACGAGGATATGTGCATAAAAATGGGATGCTTTGTTATTCTTTTGCTTCCCTAAAATTTATTATGGACCAGATACACTCTTTTCTATCGGTGGCCCCTTTCCAGCAGGATAATGTCACACTGCCCCAAAAAGCATGTCACACGCTCTCTAAATTCCCCAGATCTCAATCCAATTGAGCATCTGTGAGATGTGCTGGAACAAGAAGCCCAGTGGCGACTCCACCTCATAATTTATAGAACAAAGGATATTTTGCCAATATCTTGGTGTTAGATACCACAGCGCACCTTCATGTAGAGGTCATGCCTCAGCTTGTCAGTATCGTTTTGGCAGCATGCACTCACAGTATATTAGGCAGGTGGTCATAATGTTTTGGCTCATCTGTTAATATGTTTATAGAATAGGCATAGGTAGCACCCTTGTTGTATAGTTTGTGTCAAGATGGTGTGGACACAAACCTTTCAACATAATCAGTTAGCACTGAACATATGGAATGTGTGAAGGATTATAGCTTGTAAATTTGAATTGTTGTTTACACAATGTGTGAGCTGACATTATTGAGTAGGTCACTCACACTTCAAAAACGTGTTCTAGAGTTCACGTATTCACTGCATCATATGGCCAGGTAGTATGGATGACTGCACAAGGGCACTTGTTATAGCCACAAATCAAACAATTATTTTACCCAAAATGCATGAATGAAGTTAAAAATGAATAAACAAACAGTTGAAGGAGATGAAATACAGATGGCGCCAGCTCCAGAGCCTTTATCCTCACTCAAATGGAGATGGTTTGGTTTAGAAAAGATGGATGCTTAAACAATGCCAATCTGCAAACTATATTGCTCATTTAATTATATTTATTTCAAAATGAAATATTCCCTAATTTTTGTGAGCAGTATATGTTGGAACTTGCTGGTAAAGACTAAGCTAACTTATTCTGCCATCTGAAATAGTGGAATAAACCCATGAAGGTACAAGCACAAACAAAACACACTCAGCAAACCTTAGAGCAGTGGTTCTCAAACTGCAGTACACGTACTACTGGTGATACATAAAGGAGCCAGACAGATTATATAATTTACCCAGTAATTATTTAATCATTAAGGAATTCGGTAATTCGTTTATATACATCTACAATATATGTGTACATATGATTCATGAATAAAAAATATATATTATAAAATACCATGTGTTCTATGCAGACACCAGTAGTTCATTAAGCCTACATCATGATAACTACTTCCAAAAATGTGAATTTGTGAGACATTAGTAATGTCATCATTTGCATTTATCTGAAACAGTAGTTAAAAATGTCTTTAATAGATCAAATACTATAGCATTGTTAAAGGTAGCAACATACTTGAATAGATTGATGATAAAGTTAATTAATCACCCTTGCTTGCATCAGCTAATGCTAAATTAGTCAGGCAGCACTGCTAGTGTTGCTTGTGTAAGCGCCAAAAAAACACTATTAAGATGGTATGAGGCAAGTTTAGGTCTGAAATTCACCAGTAGTGGAGCAGAAGAAGGCACGACCACAGTGGATTGTGTGCTGTGATATTCTCAGCCATGAGAGCACAAATCTAAGCAGACATGCAGTAAGACTTGGATAAATATGACTCGTGCTTCATGTGTGAGAAGTGCATGTGTTCTGTGAGAAGTCTCATAGGTGGTACTTGGGGGGTTGTGCTATGATAATGGGTGGTACTTGTTTTAAAACATTTTAAAACCACTGCCTTTGAGAAATCATTCTGCAACAAAAGTGTCTTATGTCAAGAGAAACAAAGGACAGCAAGACAAACACTGTCATCAATTACATTGCAAAAAAAGAAACAGGGGCAATTAAAGTGTTTATTAGACATGGGTTAAAACAAATTTTAAAATACTTTAGACAAAAGAAACAGGACAAAATTATTGGCTATTTATTGTTATCGACAAAATCCACATCATTGCATTCAGTTTTTATTCACAATTTGTTTAGTGTCCCAACTTTTTTGGAATCTGCTTTGTAGATGTCAAACTTCACAGTTGCACACTCTGTGTTAGTCATTCTCTTATCCATCATCAGAGCACTGGAGCACTATTCATATTAGCAAAACACACACTAATTGTAGAATTACAGAGCACAGTGACCACTACAACTTAAAAAAAGAATAAGCAGGATACAAACTGAAAAATATAGAATGCCATAGACATTTGCAGAGTACTGTATTGAGTTGTTTTAATAATGTTACAATGACCATATTGGGGTAATGATATTACCCCAAAATATCAAACTTGGATCTCTCCATAAGACTCCACTGATCTTTTTTCACTGATCCTTATTCCAATTTTGGTGAGCTTTGCTATATATATATATATATAAAGTATATAGCGTTTTCACCCCGTTCCCCTTCTAAAAAAATGGTTTCTTGGCTGCTACCTTTTGAAAAAAAGACCATTACTAATCAAGCTTGTTTGTATTGTAGGAGGGTCGACTTGGCATCTTGATGAAACAGGGCAAAATTATTGGCTATTTATTGTTGTCGACAAAATCCCCGAAAATAGCAATGCACCGCTTCAATATTGCACACACATTCCCATACAATAGATATTCCATAACATAGTCCATACAATTTTTCTATTGTGTCACTAAATGAGAATTGTGCCAGTTGACATGTTATTTTTACTGTAAGCCTTAAATAAAGATTTCATGCAGTTTGCTGTCAGTACTGGCTATGACTACTGCCAAAGCCAAAGAGAGACTGAATGACTAACAAGTACAACTGTACAGCCAACAGACTGCACTGGGGTACTGTTGATATACCTGTATACATGTATATGTACCCTTAAGAACCCAAAATCAAAACATTATGACTGAATGACGGTGTTTTGTCGTAGAAACAGTGCAGCATCATAACACTAACATTAAAAACAGACTTCAAACGTTTTTAAAATACTTCACAGAATGATAATATATCAATAATGCTTATAATTTTGGTTTAAGTAATTGTAAATTGTTTGTATTATTTGTTATTTATGTAAAAATTATATATTTGCATTATCTGCCAGGCCACCCAAAGTCCCTGCTGGGTCCCCTCAAGGTTTCTTTCTGTAATTACAAGGAAGTTTTTTCTTGACACTGTCTTGCTAAACAGGGCTTTTGCTAAAAAATATATTTTGATCAAATTGACTTGACTTGCCTTGACTTAAAAATGAAAGAAAATCACATGACACAAATGCCAAGGTAAAATTATGCTCTTTAAAATTATGTTTGTTTGTTCATTGGCTTCTTTACCATCGCTATCAACATCAGTGGCCATCTCAGCGACACACACAAGGTTATATCCATACATAAGTTCATCTCAAAACTAGTCACATCAATGCCAATTTAGAGTAATCAATTAACCTAATGCACATGTCTTAAGACTGTGGGACCTGGAGTAAACCCAGGCAGACACAGGAAGAACATGCAGACTCCACATAGAAAGGACTCAGGCCACTACGCCCTTGGATTGAACCCCGGATCTTCCCACCAAGCCACTGTGCCTATTTTTCAGTTCAAATTAACATACGGCTATATTTAGAAATCCTACGACTTCGATAACTTTTACTATATGGTATCTATTTTAGTGGTGGACGGCCCAACAAACATCCATCATTTTGGCTTCCTACCAAACCATGTAACTGTGTACCTGCGTGGTTTTTTTGCTTATTATCACACATTATGTAGCATTTTGAGGCAGCCTTTATTTAAAAAGCAGACTTTACCCTAATACAGACAGGATAAACATTTACAGTTGGTCCAGGTAATTTAATCTTCTACTGGTGCTTCTCATGGTGTGTTAGTGAGTGCTGTGCTGGAAGAGTGAATCAGACATCAGTGTTGCTGGAGTTTTTATACACTGTGTTTACTTACTTGTTCGATGTACAGTCAAAAACAGTAGCTCACCTGTTGCACAATTTGCATTCATCATCCTCCAAATCTTCATCAATGCTCATAGAATGGTGCCTACAGGATGCAAGTGGCTGGTCATTTGTGGATGGTGGACTACTGACAGCCTGCAGAAGCACTGCTGTGTCTGATCCACTAATTACATAAACAGAAAAGTCAAAGTTGTGAAAAGGCACAAAGTTTGGAGGATACAAAATTATACTAACTATTCTTTGGAGTACAGTGAAACACTGGTTAGCATAATTTACAAATTCGCATAATGACCAAAAATTTGGCTAAAAATTTGCCCCGGATAGCAAACAAAATTTCATGACCACATCTCAGACCAAGCATCATTCACGCTTGAAACACAATTACGATCTGTCGTTCGTTATCTTTATCTTTACGCATCCTTCATACTGTATTTAGTGATTTTTGTGTTTTGTTTTAATAATATAGCCCTCAATCATGTTCTCTTGGATTCCCCCTCCAAGCCGTAATTCCACCCCTTCCACACCACACCTCTATTCACGCCATCACATCGCAGTCTAAATGGTAAGTTTTCTTATGTTTGCTAAATTTTTTTATTATGTTTCAATGCTTTTTTTTATGTTTTTATGTTTATTTAACTTCATTTGTACTGTATTATAACTGTTCTCATTTAAAAAAAAACATACCTATATAGCCTGTAACTTTCATTTATTAGTGAGTACACAGGGGCTGGGAACCAATTATATATATTTCCTTCATTTTTTATGGAGAAAATTGTTACGGATAGCGAACATTCCGGATATGGGCCAATAAGTTTCCCAAACACGGCCTCTTCTTGAAGGCATCCCTGTCGTGGAAGACAGAGTCTGCCACCGTACGGGCCGGTGTAGACTCTGGGTCTGCCCCCAACTTCCTCGACGAGGGGTTGGCCCGACGCCTCAGGTTACCCCAGGAGCGACTTTCGACTCCCATGTCAGTCTGTGGGGTCGACGGCTGGTAGCTCCTAGGAGGTCCTGTTACCCACCGGACCCGCACTCTGACCCTCAGATTGGGGCGGCATAATGAAGAGCTCTCATTCCTTTTAGCTCACTCCCCGTGCATGCAGGTCATCCTGGGTCACCCTTGGTTGCGGACCCACATGCAGGGGTGACATCTTTGCCCCATGGGTGAGTCCCCCGGGGCATCTGCACCAGATCCCACCTAAGTGCGCGACATGGCCACATTACCAGGGTGGTGGGCCACCAGGTAAACTTTGCCTTCCTCTGCAGGGGGGGGGGTGGTACTGTTACGAGGTTCACCTCAAATTCCCGGTCCACTCGCGGCTCACCCCGGTAGCTGTCACAAAATGTCCGGTGATGCCGGTTATATCCCAAGTTTAATTAACAACGTGATAACAAACACCTGGGGTCTTTACTATATAAGTACGAGCCCCAAAGTTGTTCAATGCCACGTCGTCATATACACTCGCTGTATGCTCTGTCATCTGATCGCTACATTCCATTGTGTGATACATTAGCTATTATTTGTAGTCAGTCAGTAACATCCCAGGGCTTATAGTGACGACGGAGGATGTACGGGGGAAACCTTGAAGGTACTTTCTGGTTCAGGGACAGAATCGGGGTTTTTCTTCCTGTCTTACTTCGGCTGGTAACTAAGCCTCACTCCGGTCGACTGCGCGACTCAATTTGGGATATGCCCTGTTCCGGCTTCTTCATGTCCCTCGCACACTCGAGTTTGGGCTCGTCTCCTGCCAGCCTGGAGTTCCTCCGTGCTACTCGATTTGGGAAGCGTCCAAAATTGGCGCCTTCTTGTGCTCACTGCATGCTTGCCCTTGCTGTTTCGGCACACATTGCCGCCAATTCGTGTTCGCATCAGCTGTATGTGCCATTCCTATTCGGGACGCATCGCAGCTGCGCTTTTCTCCTTTTTTTTATTTTATCTGAGACCTTTTCGCTCTGCCTCTTTAATTATTTCCCCATTCTTATTATACGTCGTGTGGTTCCTTTCTTCCTGCATCCTTGGGTCCTAACACATATCATAACAATATGTGTGGAGAAAACCAGGCACTGCTCATCACATGCCCTATACAATCCCAACAGTGAAACATGGTGGTGGCAGCATTATGCTATAGAGGTGTTTTAAGCTGCAGGGACATGACAACTGTTTACAATTGAAGTAAAGATAAATGCCACCAAGTACAAACATATCCTGAAAGAAAACCTCAGACTGGCACTCTAACAAAAGAGTAGCTTCAGAACAACTCTGTAACCATTCTTGACTGGCCCAGCCAGAGCCCTGACCTAAACCCAATTGAGCATCTCTGGAGAGACCTGAAAATGACTGTCTACCAACGTGTACCATCCAACCTGACAGAATTGTCGAGGATCTGCAAAGAAAGAATGGCAGAGAATCCCCAAATCAAGGTGTGAAAAAACCCCATGCCGGTTGAGACTGAACCAGAAAACCCTGGATCTGTGAAACAACCGTTCTAACCATTTGTTTAATAATTCTCCAACAAATGGAAACCCATTTCTTCATGGACTCCATTATAAGATTGTAGTTCAGAAACGTAGAGAGAACTTTCCAGTTGGGCTAGGCTTCATATGCATACATGTTCATCTGTGTCTGTGGGAGAGGAGGCCAGTCAGGGGATCATCCCCTGGCACTTCAACAGTAATAACTACCCAGCCCTGTGATGGGATATGGAATATAGTCTAACAAAGACAAGTTACATCCAGTTATGCTTATGCAATGACAAATCAGGATCACTGCATTCTCTGCGGAAACTGCATTTTATTTAACCGAAATGAATTGGCATAAAATCTTGTTTAATTTTACATATGTGGTATAAAGTTGTTTTAAGGTATTTGTATGTTTGCAAGAGTGTTTTTCTGCATTTTATAAGCAAATCTAAATATTGTGATACACATTTTTCTGTATTTTGCCATTTTAGTCATGCCTGCTTTGAGGGAAGCAGGGTAGAGTATAATAAAATTAAACATTAGGGAGCAAAATAAGACAAGGACAATTAATGCATTAGTGCACACAACTTCTTATGTAAACATCCAATCTAGGGCTGCAACAATGAATTGCTAAAATCGATAAAAATCGATTATTAAAAGTGTTGACAACAAATTAAATGATCGATTCTTTGTTTTACACGATTTATGTCTTACTCGCCTTTACACATCTGCTTACGTCACCTGCGACGCTTCATAAACGCTGGAAAAAAAATAATAAGAACGACTCGAATGGAGATTTCTAAATAAGTTTAACATTAAGTGTGGTGTATACGAGCGAACACTCTGTGCTCAATTATCTAAGACTGTTGAGTTACCAAGTTAAAGAGTTGTACTGCATCCTCGTGTCCGTGAATGATTACTAGGAGTAACCCACAGTATTAATATTATATACCAAGTCTGAAGACTACAACATTAAGAAGTTATTACATTATACAAAATAAACATGACCAACGCAGAGAAGAACGTTCGGCTTAAATGCTCAAAAGTGCGCTTCACGCAACTAAGAAATGTGTAACGTGCGCTTTGTAAAAGTGATGTAACTTGACACTGAAACAAACGGTGATGATACAGAACCTTAAACAGAACTGGCCTAATATAACACGGTTTAGGCTGTTTTTTGCTTGTTAACTGGATAATGACAGTGATTGAGTTTGTGTGTGTTACTTTTAATTTAAGTGTAATTAGCTTAAGCAGTGTTTATGTGCTTTATAAATAAATATAACTTGTACACAGTTGTGGTAAGTAATGATTAAGTTTAAGTTTAAAAGTATAAAAGAGACTGCACTGTATAGGCAGGATAAATTGTATTTAGACAGGGATTAAGGTAACACATTCGAGCTTCTTAAATTTGTGTAATTAGGTATTTACACAGTGTTACATACTGTGCCAATGTGTGCGTATCTCTTAGCTTTTGCACTTTTGCTACTTAAAAATATTTATTTATATAATATATTTATTTAAATATCCGATTCATCAATTATTCAAAAAAATAATGGACCGATGAATCGATTATTAAAATAATTGTTAGTTGCAGCCCTAGTTAGCAGTTTTAAACTGTTTAACAAGCAGTCTTTCTATTAGTTATGTTGATTGCATATATAGTGTTACGTTTTTGCTGTAAGAGTTTATGAGAAGATGGCACTTTGTGGGCAAACTGGACATTACTGGAGTAAATGATTTTACCTTTCTTTTGATGTTGTAATAAGTAGTACTTGTAAAAGATAGTGTGAACAGTTTAGTGTAAATATGCTGATATTACATTAAAATAGTTCTAATAGTATTGGAAGCATAGCACATGGACCAGTGGTGTAACAGAAAGTTATAAGTACTGGATCTGGGCCATTGTTTTTCATTGAGTTTCTTAAACTCAAACAGGTCCTCTTTTGAAGTATTCAAATTTGTAAAATAATCCTTCAGAAGACATCCTCTGTTGGAGGATGGGCCCACAAGCCCATCATTGGGTTACATTGTCACAGCTTTGTAAAGAAATGCATCCTGAAATGTGAAACGCACTTCCTGAGGCGCTTTTTTACACATAGCTTTTCCTTGTTATTACCCAGATGGGTAATTGGATATAATGACACATGATATTTTGAAATGTTGAAATGCTATGTGCTTAGTTTGTTTGGTTCAAGGTTTGATGTAGTTGCAGAACTTACAGTAAGATTTGTTTGGTTAGCTTTGGTGTCATGACCGTGTTCAGACTAGTGATTGAATACCAGTAGCTACAATTTTTTCTTAGCTGTAATTGGGGATTGTGCCACAGCCCTTTGACAAGATGTCTTATACATTTCCTGTCCTTTAGTCTCTCACAAATGAACAATAGCAAATAAGCAAGACTGCAGCTGGCATATATCCGTTCAGAACTGAAAACCCAATGCCACAAGTCTCCATGGTTCATGTGGTTTTTAGCGGGAATGACGAGAATGGTTATTATCAAGTAGATTAAAGAGCACTGGGGGACGGTGCCCACAGATGGAGTTGTCCTAATGACAAATGCTCCTCCTCCTTCTCCTCCTCCTCATAGATGCCTGCAGGACATACAGCTGAACAAAGCATTCATGTGTCATGTGTCTGTCCCCAGCGTCATGCTTTATGGTGTTAGTTGGTAATAACATTAGCATTAAGCGTAAATATTAATCTTGATGATTTCTACTGAAATGCTTGTGGCACACTAAGCGTCACGTTAAATAGTCACATTTTGACCGTTGTCACTTCTTAAAATTTACTGATGCTTTGGCTAGCTAACTACGCTGTTCAGTGCCTTCTAAACTACATCTTGGAAGCAGTCCGAAATTCCTTTCTTACTGTCTCATTTCCTGTTACAGAGCTTTCTTTCTCTCTATTGCAGGCGCTTTCATGGGTTTGCTCTCATGCCACCCCCTTCCTCTCTCAATCATTCCTTCACATTTCAACTGTCCTTCTAACCCACCATCCTTTTTCCAGCCCTTCTATTTTCATTTGGCATGGTCATGAATGACTTTGGGGTTTCCCGGTCTTAATTGACAGCTCCTTCTTTCCCTCAAACTGTTTAATTGCTGTCTTATCCTTTGCTGTCCATACACAATTCTAGTTTGAATCTTGTCTGCTTTCTTTCCAGTGCTGCTCCTGTCAATTGTTGTCTTCAAGACACCAAGCAATGTTTGAAGCTATCCAGTTTGCTGCGTCTCTTGTGTCTTGTTACATAATTTTTTTCTGTCACTCAAATTACAAGACATGCTCACACTTTCACACCCCTTATTTTATTTGCCTCACTGCTGGAGTTCACCGACTGTAATTATATAAGACCACCTGGTTTGTATGTTTTTGTTTATGTTCTTTTGTGTGTAAACGTAGTGAGGCCAATGAGTTCCAACACATGCTGAATGCTCTTACATTGATGCTAAACCTGATAAGGGTGAACTATTCAACCCATATGCGTTTTTCTAATGGCCAATGCTGATATTTAGTGAACAGGGTGACTGATATTACATTTTTTGCAACTGATAAAACTAATAACAATAAATAAGACAAAAACATACATGAATGTGTATGAGTATTAATTTAAGCATTAAATGCACTGTCTCGGTTTGCACTCTTGCCAGTAAATTATAAATGCAAAAAATGCATTTGATAAAGTTCTGTTGCTATTAACTACAGCATTCATTAGGTTATCCATCTAGGTTGGATTTGTCATTTTGACCACTCTTTTTAAATATCAGCCTCATGAGTGCAGATATCGGCCGATGTCAGTTATTTCAAAATGGTATCAGTCTATCACTAGTAATAACATAGATTTTATGTTTTGTCTGGTCAACTAAATCTCATTTGTTAATCTCAATACACATCTATTCCTGCGTTTTGAGCCTGCAACAACATTGGGACAGTAAAGCATTTACCACTTTATAATGTTGCCAGTGCATGAACGCCCCTGGAAAATATCATCTTGAAGGCAGCATATGTTGTTACGATCAGTGGTGGTGTTTTTGACCGGACCCAGAATGCGGGATAAATATATCCCCACGTCGTATAATAAGAA
>JAUZSV010329060.1:854-11610 GCA_034780495.1 Parotocinclus cesarpintoi | reverse complement strand
ACTAAGGAGCATTTTCTCTAAGAAGCTCTACCATGTTCAAGTTCCAACTGAGCAAGTCTAAAGCGACAGTGGCAAAAAATCACTAAATGTTATAAGGAAAAAACCTTGGTATGAGCAAGACTTAAAAAGGGACTTAACCTTTCTGGGTGGCCTTGGTGTTATAAACTTACCTAAATTTAAGTTTCCTAATGAATGATTAAATTGTTGTTTTGAGAGCAAAAATACATTTTGCAAAAAATATATTTTTATTTCATCACTGACAGTGTGTGTGTGTATGTGTGTGTGGAGGTGGGGGTGAGCTGAGTATTATCCTGCCCAGGTCATGTGCTGAGCATGAAATCTGTGTCTGTTCATATGGGATAACATAACTGTCACATATGTAGGCTACAATTTTCCACAGAATGTGTTTATAGTGAACAGAGACATGAGACACTTTCACATCAGAGAAACTTTTCCCTAGTTTTCCTAGTTCCTAGAACTTGCACCCATTTATTGTGACGGTTGATATAGTGTAATATAATTGACTTGACTTATAATTTACTTATATTTGTAAGATAAACAATCATGGTCCAGTCCTCAGTGACCTCATAGCTGTCTATGGCTATGAACGACACCAGTCGCCTCCAGGCTCCAGACTAAAAGCAGACCCACCTGCCAGCTAACAGTGCAAAATGAAGTCATCTCAGATTATGGCTCCTGACAAGTAAAAGCCCCTCCTGTCTGAATCAAGTTGTGAAAACAGGATTGAGCAGTACTGGGAGGGTTATGGGCTGCTACATTTCCTCTGGGGGTGAGATAATCCTGTTGGTTTAATCTCAGGAGAAAACCTCTTTGCCTTTGCAATATTAGCATGTTAAATCCGACATTGAAGTTACAGCATTTACACAAAGCCTGGCCTCGAGGGATGAATGCATAAGGTAAAAAGTTTTTTGTCCGACTGCTAGGAAGGAGTTGTTGACATTTTGCGGCATTACAATAGACTGATATTGTGCTGCTATTTGAATAAGTTATGACGTGCCAGTCGATTTATAATTGTAAAAGTAAATTCAATTATTTATTTTCTTATTTGCCTATTACTGGTTGTAATTGTGGAAAAGCTGGAGCCTAGATGGTAGCACAGGGTGCAAGGCAGTAACAACCCTAGATAAGACATCAATACATCACAGCGCACTTGTTACCCCTTAGGATCTACACATAATCCAACCAACTGGCCTTACCTTGCCAGGGGTGAGATGCAAATCAGAGTGACAACATTGGTGGAGCACTGGTTTCCAGTGCTGAGCCTACCTGGTTCATAAGAACAGTAACTGACTGAGGTTCACTGACTGTTACTACACATGATATGGTAAGGGACCCCCAAATTATCACCCTTTAATCTATATTGTGAATGATCCACTAACAAAAAAATAATGTCATTGATGCTGTCACAGTTGAGCATGGGCCTCAGACTACTTAATCCTTGTACAAAAACATTATATCTGTACCTGACAAACAGTTTACCAGATCAACACATGGTCATGACACATTTTGTAAGTGCTGTGTTTCCAGTGGTCCACCATTACCCAAATCATGTGTGGTTTTGTGATGGTCTCCATTGGTAGAGCACAAAGGCTGAATCGTTGTGTATGATTCACGGGCCATGACCAGTAGTTGTTACAAAATGTATCTGTGTGTTATCTATGGTATCTAATAAAAATGTCATTTCTGTGTGTTTGTATATAACTATACACAGATCAGCCAAAATATTCATGCCTTTAGGGGAAGCACCCCAGTAGACTTGCTCAGGTCTCTACTCCTGGAAATTCTCTCCCATCCAACAGATTGACTATGATAACTGACTGTTCACTTATTTCTAACCTGTCCCAGAACTTAACATGCTGTTTTAATGACATTAAATTATTATTCATATTACATTTGTAATCATGTGGGCATTGAGGCAGCAGTGCATTATATTCCATATATCATCTTCCAGCTGAGGTTTAAGTAGCACTGTCAGATAGATGCGGCTGTAGCTAAGTGCAAGCAAGGAGGTGAAGTGGACCTCTGGTTGACATCTCCTCTGAATACAGCATTATTGATCCTGCCTGAGTGCTCTAATTGTTTCTAGAGTGCAAAGTGTTTGCTGAGAGATTTGATTGATTAGGCCACACATCACTGGTTATTAAAGTAGGTAAAACCCATAATGCTAAGCCCTCAAAGCATCACACACCTATAGTTTCTATATGTTTATTTGGTGTTCTGTCTACATACGTAAATGACTTACCCAGTCAGAATATATAACTTATTGATTGTTAGGTCATTTGCAGACCTTTAAACGCATTATACAGTTAATTTTCCAGCACTAATACAAGTAGTAATCTCTAAAAAGAAACACATTAATACTGACTACAATGTTACACCAAGGTTTGGGCACTCCTGATCCAACGGCATGTGAGTTTTAAATTATATGTTCGTAAGTTTGAAAATATTTAAAAGAGTTTGGACACTTTTCTCTTTAATTTTATCATATTAGGTTATAGTTATCAATTTACTTAGTTCATCATGATTGTCATACAGTTCTTGAATTGCCATTTAATACTGAATTAATTTGGAGACACACTGGAAATTATTGTAAAACTGGAAACTTAGGTGGGAGTTCAGATTGGAGGTGTCATCTCCACCTAGCTTTGGCACAAATCAAGCCCTGCTTTATGGTCTACCATGCAGTAGAAGTGCATGATCATACCTGAAGACCTGTGTGTAGTTTGCTAGATCATGACCTCAGCGTCAGAACATCAGATGTTTAGCGAGTAGAGACCTAACTACTGTCCTCTGGTTATTAGCTGACACAGAGAAAGTCATCTACATCCTGAGAGTGAAAATGTGAATGAAAATTGAAGCTGCTCTATTCCTTTATCCTTCCCTCTGGCTAGAGTGAGTAGAGTCTCTTTTTCAGTTGACAGGGTGAAATGGTTGCAGGCCTCATTGACACATCATACGAGCAATGACACCCTGGACTTGAAAGAGGCCTGGAGTGGACAGACCTCAGGACAGCTTCTTACACACTCCCACAAACACTCTACATGACTCTAACGGGGAGTGGACTTCTCTCTTGTCTTCCTTGCCTTGTGGCCCGGAGAGACAGCCTTTTATTTCAGACGCTCTTTTATTCTCATTCTCAGTGTTGGACTCTGTCCATTCATGAATCATCCACATGGAGCTCAATGGCTGGATTGTACTTGAAAACAATTGGGATTTTAAAACTTGTATGTAATTCTTCCACTGGATCTTCTCAACGTATGTCATTGGTTTTGATTACCAAATGAGACACAAGCATATCTGTTTAGTGTCTAGATAAAACAATGCTGAAATGACAAGTCATCATGGTTGTAATGAATTACGATGTTAGAATTGTGTAATGTAGTTTGAATAGACCAAATTGTGGCCATTGCTAGAGCTGTGACACCAAAAAGAGCACCTGATAACCACTGGTAAATAATGATGGATCGTTGATGCTTCGAGGCTGTTTGGCTGCTGTGGAGGCCTTTATAGGCTGCAGTAGCAATGCGAACTATTAAGTGTTACCCCCTTTTACACTTGAGCAATAGCAGCATCGGGCAGCTCAGCCTGCCTTTTACAATCTGAAGAACCCTAATCAAGAATGGTCTTTTTTGAAGGGTAGTAGACAATGAACCACTTCTTTAGAAGGAAACAGGGTGAAAAAGGTAAAATATGCAAAGCTCGCAAACACTTGAATGAAGATCAATGGAAAACAGTATTATGGAGTGGCGAATCCATGTTTAAATTTTTTGGGTCCAATTGTCCATATATGGCATGTTAAATACAGTATGATCATTATACCAGTTCTAAAACAACAAATCTAATGGTGTCCTAAGGCCTTTGCACAGTCTTGTATATATAGCAGTGTAGCAGTTTTGCATTTAACTCGATCCAGAGGTCGTGCACATTTTCATTTTCACTGCTGAATATAGTCTACGCGAGTCTATTGATCTCCAGCAGGCCAGCGGTGTGTCAGCTTTTCCTTTGAGTCCACTGTTCTACCAGGCCAGCAGGCCTTCCCACAGCACCTCTCCCCTGCTGTCATGAATGTTTAAAAATTGCCCTTTGATAGCGAGTTTGTCACTGTTTTATTCAGAAATATCAACCACCCGTTATACCGGCAGGTATTTTCTCCTTTTTTTCTGCCTCCCGATCAATATACAACACCATATTAATATTTAATTCTTTATATGTCACAGCAATATAAAAAGAGTTTATGTTGTGGTGCCTCATTTATTTTCTGATGCAGTGTGTGTGTGTGTGTGTGTGTGTGTGTGTGTGTGTGTGTGATAGGAGAGGAAGATAGCTGTGCATGTGGCAGTATCATGCAGCATCAGTGTGGGCTGATGTCTGGAGCTGTCCATCATCCTCATAAAGGCCTGAGTGACTGGGTTAGTCTGGCCTGGACTCTTCTCACACAGCTCTATCAGGCCTTTGTGGAGGTGTGCAGTGTTTCCTCTTTGTGTCTCTATCTCTCGCTAACTTGAAATGAAAGCATTAGATAGTGCTTGGATGAATAAAGCAATTTGGAGTCTCCCTCCCTCCCCTGCCTCTCTTTTCCAAAGGCGTTTTTTGACCAGGCAGAACCCCAAGCTCTTCCTCTTTTTGATGTCAGAAAATAAATTGGATTTTTATTTTAGAGTATCTTTATACAATCCAAATGAAATAATGATTATTTTAGTTCCATGTTTTGAGTATGACTGGCATTATACCCACTATCAACATTTCCCCTTCTATTTAATTCAGGTTTAATTAATTATTATTACAGGTATGTACCATTTAACGGCCACATTACTTTTTGTGAAACAGGTTATTGTTTGAAATGGTCATTGCCCATAGTCACAAAGTAATTTTATTTTATTCGTTTCATTCTGTAAATATAAAGGGGATTTTCACACGTTACCATCTACACAGCATCCACAGCCTAAACTGTTATATATATCACTCACTCAGGGAAATCGCTTGGCACTTCTCGGTGTAAGTCAAACCTGAATAGGAAAACTTTTTCATTGTATGTCTCTCCTTGGGTCCATGTCGCAAAAGTGTCAACACAACACAGACATAGTTTCTATTTATGCTACTCGTGTAGTTAATGCAAAGTAAATCAATTTTCATGAAAATGTATTAAATAAATGCAAAGACTGCATGTTAGGCAGTGGCGAACCGTGAGCACTACAGCTGGGCCTTCACCTCTTTTAATTCTTTTAATTCCATTTCTGGAGTTGGTTTTCCATTTTTTATTATTTGAAGTTTTTCTGTGAAAGGCCGCCTTGAAAAAAGCGATGCTATCAAACTAGCCACAATGTCACGCTCGTCTGCCACCATTTATCTCTATCTCGCTCTCCCTACTCTGCGCAGATTTAACTCTGTGACAGTTTGTTTTTTTGTCCCGTTCACTTGAAATCAAACCGTGATTGGTCAATTTGCCTCTCACTCTCCAAACCAAAACACATAACTTGGCCTTCCGCGGGAATCGTGAAGTCCTAACCAATTGGGACCTTGATAGAGACGGGCCTTGATAGAGACGACGATTCTTATTGGATAACATGTTTTTAGGACAGTAACCCTTTCATTGCTGATGTGAACTTGACAGTAAACTTAACTTTAGAACATAGATGAGAAAAAATGTATTAAATGTATTGTATTAAATTAAATAAGATAGAAATTAAAAATATATATATATTATTTTTTATTTAATATTTTCATATTTTTTGGTTCAGAACTCTTTTAGGCCTTCTCTGAAGGCGTAGAAGGCCCTGAAGGTTCCCCACTGTTATACACAAACTATCTGTACAGTTACTATTTCTGTGCATAAAAGTCCATTCTGGTATGAACATTAAAATACTACTGTACTGTGCTGTTTCACTGATATCACGAATGTCAGTGTATCTTTATGCCCCTAAAGCTCTTCTTAAACAACACCTTGGTTGTTCTTTGTTCCTGAAGTGCCCCTTCATGCACATTTGCACAATAATATTTGGTAATACAACTGGGCTTTAAACATTTTGTCTCTTTAAGGAAGAAAGACTGAATTATTAGCTGAATGATCCATTTTTCGTTGTTATACACAAACTACTTGTACTTGTTGCATTATGTCTGACAAAGAGGCAGTCGAGATACAAACATACTACTTCTGTTTCACAATGGCATAATCGTAACTAGCATTTTAACTCCCTTCTGTTGTTTCAGGGATATCATTAATTTTTTCATATGTCAGACAAATTTGCATTTGCACAATGCCTCTTGTGGACCTTAGTTCTCACCCAGTCCAGTTACCACTTTAGTTGGGTATATTCATTTTACCAATTTCCTACCAAATTTGTCTTTAAACATAATATCTTTAAACATGTTGTTATACATAATGTCTTTAAACAGAATTTATTTATTTATTTTCATTTATGAGGTTTTGCCTTTAGTGTGCCATTGCAAGACACTATATCATTTTCTATAACGTCTTCAACTCATCAACTACCATATCTCCCCGCGAACAGTGGTCCACAGCGTTGGCAATTTCGCAAAATAAGAAGAGTAGAAAGAGGCCTGACAGGGTTTGGCACAATATGGCCCTGCCATCAAACGAGCATCCCGCTTTAGGCCATGGTTTAACAGCTTTGGCTGCTCTGTGTTCATAAATTTTCACAGGCACCGGTTCTGTTACTATGGTTTGTACAGGAAATATGTTGCATCCTTTAGCAGCATTAGCTCTATAATTATCCACAGCATGTGCACATGCTTTAGTAAGAGTGCACACATGCATCACAAAAGTAGCTTTTGTTATTAGAATGGTTTCCAGGTGTGCATTGTGGTGTGTGAAGATGTCCAAAAGGTCATCTGCCAGCAGAGGGTTAAAAAATTGTGAGAATTGCTTTAAGCTAAAAAAAAATATAAAAATAACAGCAACAGAAATTTTAAGATGGTCACAGTTTTATCAGTTGGTATTTTACAGGCTTCAGTGAACACAATCAGTTCAGCTGCTTATACTGAACAGTCTTGAGCCAGGCTTTCTGAAAGCAAAGTGTAAATAAGGGTTAACCAGCAAATCCAGCCTTTGTTTCTCCTTTCTGGTTCTTAAGAGTTGGAAACATCTATAAAAAGAATGAAATCAGCAACGTTAAGCGACAAATCAAGCAAAATGACGATATCCTTGACACATTCTTTAGCAGTATGGGAACACACAGATTATCAACATATTTCAACATAGTACACTGGTACCAGGAAAAATAAAAATACTTGTCAGGTTATCTTTTAGCACTGCATTAAAAAACAAGGGGACTCTGTATCCATGTGGAACATGAGTAAAAGTGTACAATTCACCTTGAAACAAAAAGAGCTAACCAGTAAATAAACTGCGTCTGTACGACGACACCAAAGAAAATAAATAATGACAAAGCAGCAGCTTAACAGCCCAAAATTTACAACTTCACCAAAACATGAAGAAAAGCAGCAACACCATGAAAGAAGGAGCAGCTACAGAAACATTAACTTCCTTCAAACCAGACTGTCCGTTCGCGTCAGCGATATAAGGCGCGACAGCCGATAGAAGAGGAGCGGCGGTTCTAATAACAGTTAATTAAATAATTAACAGTTCTAATAAGATAATTAAAATATAAATACCAATACGACATTAAAATATTTTTAATAAAGAGAGAGCAACCTTTCTACCTAGAGTAAGCTGAAATAGTGAGGATGTGAAGCAGCCGAGCAACGAAGATGCAAAGCAAGAAATGAATGAAGCTCTCGGCACAAGACTAACACGGCAATCACCAGACTGATTAAAACACGCAGATCGTCGCAGTTATGCCTCACCCCACAACACCAAACCACACGCAACCCACAGGCCAAGCCGACAGAACGGTCAGGTTCACCGGAAAGGAGGGGGGGTATGGCAAACCACTAGCCCTCTTACCCCCTCTTTTTTATAGGAGGCAAGCGACATCCCACCATTAACCCATGCAATTAAGTAAAAAACAAACAAAAAAAAACACACAAATAAAACACAATCTGCCACATGTGCATAATGCTGTCCAATTTTGCTGTCCAACCTTTGTAAGTGCTTACATAGCTCTTCTCCGTTGAAAGTGCAATTCTAAGGCTGTGTGTGCTTTTTTGTAAGTCTCGATTAGATGTATCAAGACAGTTATTTTTTAAAGCAAATATTTAAAATGTAAACAATCTGAAGACTAATATTTACATGTTTTAACGTTAGAAAGACGTTTTCCTCTGAAAAAACACGTTTAGACTATACTTACACAATGCTACATGTCTTCAGTGCATAATACTAGTATCTTAAACAACGATAGTTTGCTCCTCTCCGTAGAAGATGCAATTCTCAAGCTGGATATGCTTGGTTGCATAATGTTTTATTCTGAATGAACTGCTTAAACAAAACTACAGGTATTTTGGACAGTGATTAGACTGCTTTTCCGACTAGACTAGACTCTGCTTTTCCGTAGAAAGTGCAATTCTAAGGCAGTAAGTGATTCTTTGTAGGTCTCGGTTATGTATGAACACATTTTTTAAAGCAAATCCGTTCTCCTTATATCTGTATCAGCACTCTCTAAATCCCCCTTTTCATTTATGGTTAACCATTACTTCATTTAGACATTCCTCCATGTGTCATTGTCTATGGGACTCAAACCGTGTTGAACAAGCGACGTGATTTTCTTAAAATATCATTGCAATGTTTAATAGTGTCTTAAACAACGAAAATGTGCTCATCTCAGTAGAAGCTGCAATTCTGATATATGTATTAACACAGTCATATCTTAAAGCAAAATCTGCAGACTGTTATTTACATCTTCTCATGTGGGAAAGGATTATTACCCGCGTGCTGTTCAGGAACATCTAACACAGAGCCTAACTTCTGCCTAGATGTTTTGAAGCCAATAGCTAAAATGAAAGCACTCTTCAGATTGTTATTAACTTGTTTTCACGTGAGAAAAACGTATTCTTCTGAATAAACTCTTTTTGACTCATTAGACAATACTACATGTCTTCAATGTATAATGCTGTTTAATAGTATTTTGGACCGTGATTTGATTGATATTTGAGCAAATACTTAAAACGTAAACAAAAGAGGGAAATACATTTTACCTGTTTGTGTTCAGTAGAATCTAACACAGCGATACTGTGCTAAACTTCGCAGAAGGTACTGAGGTTGGATGTGCATTGTGTTCATAATGCTGTTCATTAGCTCTTCTAAGTGGAAAATGCAATTCTAAGGCTGTATGCTTTTCTTTGTAGGATTTGGATATGTATCAACACAGATATGTATTAAAGCAAATACCTAAAACGTAAACAATCTGAAGATCGATATCTACACCTTCTCACGTGAAATACGTTTCAACCGTTTGTTGTGTATAAACACAGTTATGTTTTAAACCAAACACTTCAAACCTAAACAAACGTAAACTGCCGACATCTTCTCACGTGGGAAAGACGTTTTACAATTACGTTTACAATTCTGAGGCTGGATGTGCATTGTGTTCATAAGTATCTGAACAGTGATTAGATTGTTAATCTCCGTAGAAATTGCAATTCTGAGACTTATTCTTTGTAAGTCTCGGTTGGATGTATCCACTCAGTTATGTATTACAGCAAATACCTTATATGTTAAGAGTCTGAAAACTGATATTTACATGTTTTCACGTAAGAAAGACGTTTTCCTCTGAATAAACGCTTTTTGATTGCTTACACAATACTACAGGTTCTCAATGCTATTCGATAGTGTCTTAAACAACGGAAAAGTGCTAATATCCGTATAAACTGAATTAAAAAAACACTTAAACGTAAACAATGTGCACACTGATATTTACATGTTTTATTCTGAATGAACTGCTTAAACAAAACTACAGGTGTTCGATGCTTAATACTGTTCAATAGTGTCTCAAACAACGAACGTGTGCTCATATCAGTAGAAGCTGCAATTCGGATATATATATTAAAACAATCCAATCATGTCTTAAACCGAAAACATAAAACGTAAATAAGCTGCAGACTGTTATTTACGTGATAAAGACGTTTTAGGCGTTTGCTGTTCAACAGAAGTTGATACAGCGATACTGTGCTCAAGTTCGCGAATAGCTCTGAGGCTGGATGTGCATTGTGTGCATAATGCTGTTCAATTGTGTCTTTTGGACAGTGATTAGACTGCTCTTCTCCATAAAAAGTGCAATTCTGAGGCTGTATCTGATTCTTTGTAGGCCTCAGTTATGTATCAAGAACAGCTAGACTTTAAGACAAATACCTAATACGTACACTACATGCATCCACATGTTTTCACGTGAAAAAAGTCATTTTCCTCTAAATAAACTCCTTGCTGCATGGCTTAGAAGGAGCTGAGAAGCCCCTCCCCCTATCTCTCCCTCTCCAGCTGTGTGCCTGCATCTGTGTGTGAAAAAAATGCACAGAGCTAATACAGACTTCCTGGACTCAGCTCGTCATATCTCAGAAATGAATTAACCAATTAGATATTTTACAGTTTAATACAAAAGGGTTATGTCTACGTTTTAAAGTTTAAATGGAGTTTCTACGTAAAACTGTACCGAAGTAACGAAAGTTCAACTGTGACACACCGAAAATCTGCCAAACACAGTGAGGTTACAGTGTGAGCTAGAGGCTGGTAGAGTGAGATCATTTTTAATGAGTAATAAAAAGTGAATGGGGGTTCCGATCACTCCAAAAATTATCTAGGTCCGACTCCTGCGATTTTCGTGTT
>JAUZSV010328960.1:0-10000 GCA_034780495.1 Parotocinclus cesarpintoi | reverse complement strand
TCTGGTAAACTCCATGCCCAGGAGAGTTAAGGCAGTTCTGAAAAATAATGGTGGCCACACAAAATATTGACACTTCAGGAACACCAAAGGGTGTACTCTTTTTTTGTTGCCGGTGGTTTAGACGTTAATGGCTGTATATTTAGTTATTTTAAGAGAAAAATAAATTCACAATGTTATATAAGCTGCACTACTTTTCATTGTGTCAAAGTGTCATTTTGTCAGCGTTGTCCTATGAAAAGATATATTTAAAATATCCGCCAGAAATGTGAGGGGTGTACTCACTTTTGTGATACACTATAGGTATTCACAATCAGAAGTCAGCAAACAATATGCTAATCTCACCATGACTCCTCCTAAGAAACAATTTGAATAGCAGGAAAGAACAAAACTACACTTTTATAATACTGCATATACTGTATATGCTATTGGCTAGACACTATTGTTGGTTTACTTTTTTCAGTCCAGCAGTCACAATAAGGTGTTTTAAAGGTCAGGTAGCACTGCTGTGACTGATCCACTCATACCAATTCAACTCACACTAACACACCACTTCCACATCAGTGTTATTGCCTGGGGCGATTATAGGATCCGAGTTTTAATCGTGCTGAGCGCCCTGTTTTTTTTTAACAGAAAACTGTAAATTTGAACATTATTTTAGGCTGTCAGTCCCACACTTGTGAAGAATGAGTATCTGACTTGTTGAGTAGGAAAACCACTGTGGCTGGAAAGAGAACGACAAATCTTAGAAAACTTCCTTTAATGCTGTTCATTTGAGCCACAAAGCCATTGTTTGGTATCTTTCGAGACATGGGGGATTACTCTCTTGTCAATGTTAACATATTCTGTTTAAACCGTATATCTGTGGCTTTTTACATTTTCTAGTTTATCACATGTAAATCTCTAATAAAAAAACAACAAAATGTTCTAATATTTTTAGGGGTGCTGGGACTAGGGTTGCTTAGTACTACATGGGTTACAAAGGGCTTTGGGACACGCTCGTAAATTAAATAATGTTCTTAAGTATGAGACTGCGAAGTACTTAGCATTAAGATCATGTTGGGAACCCATGCCAATGCCAGGGAATGGGACAGCTTGCGAATCTCCACACACAGGCATAATAGGCACTTAGATAATCTCATTTCAGCATCTACTGGACCTCTTAATGGGGTGGAACATCATGGCCAGCTGCCAGTCATTAAATAGACAAACAGAAACATGACTAACATCTTATACTTCAACAAATCCATACCAGTAAAACTGTTTTTACAATATATTTTACAATACAGTAAAATAATATGTACTTATTCAGATACAATAAGATGTTTTATGTTGAATGGACAATGCAGTAAACTGGAGGAATAAAAAAGACATTCTGCTGTTTCTGGGTAGTAACAAGAAGTGATCATATGTACTTCCATATATAAAAAACCACTAGCTGCCACTGGAGTGTGTGTATTTGTTCCGAGACTAAGTGTGTGTGTGTGTGTATGTGTGTCACTGTATTATTTATCATCGCTATCAGCTTCAGTAGCTACGAATGTAAGGTTACATCTATAAACAGGGTTCAGTCCATGCCAGTTCAGTGCAATCAATTAACCTACCACGTAAGTCTTTGTACTGTGGGAGGAAGATGGAGAAGAAGCTGTATATATATTTATGCAGTGCTCCTTACATGTACTTTATATGATACTTTATATCATTGCAGACATTATGAACCCTGAGCCCAGGATATTTATTGTTTTGTCTGAACTTTTCAGAATAAACATCCAATCCTGCATTTCAGGCCTGGGAGACATTCCAAAAATGATAAAAACTAAATTCATTATGTGTTCACAAAAGTGACATCAACAGGTTATTGTAATCATGATTTAGTACAAAAGCACTGTCCACAAAAGGCAGAGTCTTTAATGAGCAAAGGTGAGCACACAGTGTCCATTTTTTTTTTCAAAAAGACTTACTGATTCAAATAATACTGTATAATACTGATTCAACTGACTACAATATAGATGCCTGAACCATCCAGGCAATTATCAGCTAAAAGTCCAAAAGCCTGTGCGCATCTGTGCGCGGTCTTGACAAAGATCATTATCAGTTCTATGATGACAGCATTAATGCAGAAAATACGTTGAGAACAGCATTCATTCTTTCAATATCTTGACCCCAGGGGCATCCATGCATTTATCAACAAGATAATGGAAAACACATCAGAAAATGTTAGGACTGAATTATGGAAATCCATTCCAGCCTTTCTATAAGGAACATTTCAAAATGTATTTAAACATTTAGATAATTGTCTCACACATTTGTTGACAAACTGAGATTTGCATTGTCCATATTGTCTCAACCTTTTCTGATTTCGTGTTGTAAATATAAACTAACTCGGGAATTTTTAAGCCCATGTGTGCAAAAATGTAGTGTGTACAGTATGTTTAGAAAAGATGCGGTTGCCCTTCCAGGTTTGTTCATTTTGCGTGATAGGAGGTCTCATTTATCAGACAGAAATAGAATTATGTAGTTTAATAAATCATTGTCTTGGCTGTACAATTTTGAATTCTATTGTTTGGCAGATGCAACTGCATTGGTGGTTGGCCGACTGTAGATATTAGCAGTGCTCTCATGTCCTCTGTTGTAGGTGGACCGAACTGAGGTAATTCGCAGCAGCATAAGCCCTGTCTTCTCCAAGGTATTCACGGTGGACTATTACTTTGAAGAGGTTCAGCGCCTTCGCTTTGAGCTGCATGACATCAGCAGCAATCACAATGGACTCAAAGAGGCAGACTTCCTGGGAGCCATGGAGTGCACACTTGGACAGGTGAGTGCACACTTTGACACAGGACAGCTGGAAAGCACGATGGGGAATACTAGAGTAGGTTAGAGTGCTGCAAAGTACACAATAAAGCTTGATGATGTGTAAGGATAAAGAAGGTCAAAAGAAGGAAAAAACATGTTAACTAGGGCTTAGGGTTAAACTGATTTTACATTAATTTGCATCAAACAACAGTATTCAGCCTACAGACATGAATCTGTAAAATGCATTTCTTTATACGAGTGTCTTTTCTCTGTATGTTTCTTTAAGTCATCAGTTATATATGTAATATAGCATGCAGTCAACATGTGACTTTATTCTGGAAATAATAAATAAATAATAAATTATAATAACCTGACTGTCTAAATCTTTATGAGTAATTGTACAACAACATGAGTTGAAAAGGTATGTGACCTTTGTGCAAAACATCTACAGAAGTGCTGCACAATTATTCATATTTGAATTGTGACGATAGTTAGCTGTTCTCTCAAATAATTAAACAGAATTAAATGTCACAGTTGTGGCAAATATTGGATTGAATGGAATTGAATTAACCGTGCAGTCGCAACCGACCCTCGGTCACTTGATGGATCATCGATCTCCACACATTTCTGTCCTTCATCGATGTTATCCATGACGTATTTCGGCAGGATAGTAGTTTGCCATTGCTTTCTCCACCAAATATTGGATATTGACTTTAATTGATTGTGATCCATTTAACATGTGCTACAGAAATAAGGATAGTAGAAAAAATATAAACAGAACTAAAAGTACCATTGCTTAAAAATGCACTAAAGTAAATGCACAGCAATAACTTAATATAATGTCTGATAATTACCATATACACTACAGTCGTGGCCAAAAGTTTTGAGAATGGCACAAAGTTTGGCTTTCACAAAGTTTGCTGCTTCATTTTTTTAGAACCTTTTGTGAGATGTTTATATTGTATAATACAATACCACTATAAGCTTATAATCAGTGATTGGAGTTGAGCACAGTTATTAGGTTTTAATTTGTCCGCCCTGTTTTTGAGGACAGACCACAGGTTATCATTGGGATTGAGATCTGGGGAGTATCCTGGCCTTTAAGCTAAAATTTCAACGATTTGTTCACCGAGTCACTTGGTTCACTTTTTCTCTGTGACATGGTGCTCCATCACACTGGCAAAAGTATTGTTCATCTCCAAATTGCGCCTGGATCGCTGAGAGAAGTTGCTCTTTAAGGATGTTTTTATACCACATGGTAGTGTTCTTAGGCAAAGTTTTGAGCAAACTCATGGTAGCGATCACCTTTTCTTCTCTTGATAATCATTTTTTCCAGATGTCCCAAGACATTCTAGATGTCTAATTTTTCCAGATGTCCTTCTTGGAGAGAATTGGCTTCTATGCTGCCTTTCTTGACACCAAGCCTTCCTCCAAAGCCTTTGTCTCACTGTGCATTCAGATACACTCACACCTGTCCCCTCCAAGCTCTGGTGGTGAATCTTCTTTAGGAGATGGTCCTGACACTTGCTTTTACTTTCTTGGGAAGCCTTATTCACTGCATTTGAACCACTCTCCTTAAAGTTGTTAATGGTTTGATAAATGATAATATGGTTGATCATGGTGCTATTTTACCAGCAGCAATGTTCTGGCCCATGCAACACTTTGATGCAATGCAATGATGACGTTTCCTTAACGTAAGTAACCATAGTTAACAAGAAAACTTAAAAGCACCATTACCCTTTTAAATCAACAATTCTGATCTTCTTATCAGCATGACAGAGTGATATCAGCTGTCTTGTTCTCATTAACCTTTCTCCTGAGCTAAGAAGGTCACCACGGCAGGGAATGACTTTACAATTATTTGCAATTAATCTGATAACTCTTCACAATCTAGAGTTAATACAAATTACCACCATAAAAACTAATGCAGCAAACTTTGTGAAAACTAAAATTTGTACCATTCTTAAAACCTTTGGCCACAACTGTATATTGTCAATGATTGGATCCAAACACAAGCCCTTACCCTGTTCCCCTTCCAAAAAAGTGGTTTGTTGACTGCTACCCTTCTCTGGTCTAGCATCAGTTTCATTCTAATTCATACATTTGAATGAATGTGAGCATACATTGTGCTATCTAAAAGAAAAAAAATGATTTTTTATGTTAAAAACGATTAAATACACTACAACTTGTAAGCTGACTGAATAATTCTAATTGAACAGAAGTTCTGATATACGAGTTTGTCAACCTTAAAAACACACCTAAAAACAAGCTGGTGTTGTGATTAATTCTGACACTCCCAGAATAATTTTCCCTCCTCAACCTGCAGGCTTGTCACAGAGTATGTATGTCAAAACTGCACCTTTTGGTTTTACACCTTACAGGACATGATGCAAGTAAACAAATTCTGCAAACCAAAAAAACACCTGGTCTTGTGCTGAATTGTAACACCCCCGATACAATCTGGCCTTAATTTATTTACACAGCAAATTCAGAAAGTAGCACAAATTCTATTAATAGGACACACACTTTACACTGCAAAAAATCAATTTTCAAAAACTAGATAATATGTATAAAAAAATAGATCTAAATGCTTATATTAAGCAAATATAAATTATTATTAAAATATATTTATAAATCTGCCAATGGGGTAAGCAATTTTTACTTGGTAAGATTTCCTAAAATGAGCAGTATTAGCTAGGCCTTTGCCTTTGCTTTGCACTTAAATGTCTTAGAAATAGTTAGAAAATGTGTAATAGGTACAAAATATGAGATGTAAATGCTGATATTAAGCAAAAATAAATAAATGCCAATGAGGTAAGCAATTTTTACTTATTTTCAGAATTCTTACTAGGTCTTTGCTTTGCACTTATGTGTGGGCTGGTGAGGGCAGACAGAATCCTATCATTTCTGTACATTTTATGACCAAGACTGATGACAAGAAATATTTGTTCATACCACTGTAAACGATGATGCAGAAAACATGACAAATAAAGACTGTTGAATGTATTTTTGCCCCATCTCAAAATCCTTGAAGTAAGATTACATAAGTGTAGACTAGGTCTTGAATTAAGTAAAAATCACTTACTGTGTAAGTTAAAATTACTTAAAATAAGGTGAAACTTCTAAGTAAGACTGAATAAGGTAATTGCTCTTACAAAACGCAAAACAATCTTTTAATGCTTGGTAAGACAAAAAATCTTATCAGTGAAAAAAACGAGATTTATTGCTTTGAAATTAGACAATTACACTTGCTAAGATTTTGATTTTTGCAGTGTATACTTAGATAGATTTGATCCTTTTATTCCATTGGGTTTTTTCGTCTTTCTTGCTTTAGTCTGTGTAATAACTGTAATAACGAAGACGCTTTGGATTTCCGCAGGTCTCTAGCAGCACAGGAACTGAAGCGCTGCAGTTACGAGGTGATAAAGAGCGTGTGAGGTTTTCTCCAGACGAATTTCGCCGCAGGAGTGTTTCTGATACTTGGACTTTTAGCAGTCATCGAGGTAAATCTTAATCACTTATTAATGCTATCAGTGATTACAATGAAGGTTATGAGTTCAGTGAGGTTCTTCAGAGAGACAACCATCATTCCACTGCACAGCTAAAGAGTCTGAATGTTTATAAAGTGCCCCTAGTGTGACTGTTTGAGTGCATGTGCCCTATAATAGAAGGGCACCCTGTTTAGGGTTGTACGTGCTTTGCAGGCTGTGCCATCGGTTAGGCACCAGTTTCCCATGGCATTGATCAGGATTAAGAAAACGAATAAATGATTTTCTAAAAGAAAATAACTTAGTGCTGAAAACAAAATGTAAATACAGCATATCCACTCTGTAAAGCGTGACAATTTGGTCTCATTCCACTCGATCAACTTTTGCTTGAACTCCTTAATTGACTGACATTTAATCATTCATTACAACTGTGCTTCCCAGACTGTTTTTGATATGAATATTTTAGAGAAACATATAGCCACCTTCTGTTTTCAAACTCTGCTGAAATATATTTGAAACATTTTCAAGTGAAGTCAGATTTATTTCTATAACATTGTCTTAAAGCAGCTTTATAGTTTAGATCATTTTCTAATAACTAAGTCCAGTCCCACATTGAGCAAGCTTTGGAAAGGAAAATCCCTAAACGTAATAAAGAAGAAACCTTAGGAGGAATGTGGCATGTGTGACCATTTATAGTTAATAAAAACTGTATTTTTCAATTCTAATTCATTAGTCATTATATTATTATATCTTTATTTTAATGATTCGGGTTATGCTATGTTAAGGGGTGTGGGCTGCACCCAAGCCAATGGGATTAAGTGTGTGTATTAATGAATGAATGTTATGGTGTTTCTCCTGAAGGAAAATGGAAAGGAGTTCTTGGTGAACGGTTCAAGTCCACAGATGTTTTAATGGAAGAACCTGATGGCTCACAGGTAAGAAAGACATTCAAGCTCTCAAAGAAATCATAGGTAATTTGATCCATTTTTAGGCTTTAAACATTACTTGTGTGCAATTTACCCTTAAATAAATGACACTAAATTAAAATTACACTTAAACAAAGGTGAGGAATTTGAAATGGCAGTTCCCATTGCTCAGTGGTAAAAGCTAGAAATGTTTCATTTTTTAGATTGTTGAATTCACTTTAGACTTTAAAGTGTTGGACTAATTCTAAATTTAGAACGTCCGCATGCAATTTGGAAACTGCCGTGGCTGTATGGCTCGGAAGCAACAACCAGTTGCTGTAAAAAGAAGTTCTTGAGAACCTGGGTATGAACCTGGACTGCAAGGTAAAGGTCAGGAAGCGTGTTTAAATGGTCCTGGGATGAACTAGCATCCCATCCAGGGAGCATGTGACCAGGAGTCAAAACAGAAACGAGTGTTAGAAAGGAAAGATGATAATTATATATGCAAATCTGTACTAGATCTGTACTCAAACACTCCTAAGAGTACAGTACTGTGCAAGTCTTGGGCCACCATTAGATTTGTTGTTTTAGTCTGGTATGACAATGCATTCCATATTGTCTACGGCTGAATCCAAAAGTCTCAAGCATGGATTGATCACTCCATAATCTTCTTTTCCAAGGATCTACATTCCAGTCTTTGTCTTTGTGAGCTTTAGCATATCTTAGCCTTTCACCCTGTTCCTCGTCTGGAAGAAAGTGGTTTTTTGGCTGTTACCCTTCCAAAAAACGTTTGTGATCGTCAGACTGTAGAAGGGTTTACTTGGCATCCCAATGAAGCAGAAGTGTAAGGGGAGGTCAAACTAAATACCTACCTTAATCAGTTTTTTTTATATCATGCATACAAATCCTGCAATAAATCCTGCATTTTCTGGTTCTAATAAAGAGGCTGAGAAACAATGATATATGGTAAATATACCTTTACTTGCTAATGTAAAGGTCTATCTAATCTAGTAGTGGCCTAAGACTTTTGTACAACACTTTATTTCTCAGCTAGCAATTTTCTGCGAAGAAGAACGTGATTCAGTCCCTGAAGTAAGAACCCAAGCTTTCATATTTTTACATTTGGAGGCCATGAGTTCTCGACAGAGTGACTAAATTTTGGCGTGTGCCAGGTTTTCTGTATCATTTTGCTCCAATAGGATAAACCGTAACACTTCATTAATATGAGCCATTGTGTTGACTGGGCGTGTTCAAAGCTTTATGAACGGTCTGTCACACAGTTGTTATTGAATGCCTTTGACGTGAATAACGTTTATATTTGCTCATCCAGCAGGATAAACCAGAGCAGCGGAAGGAGAGTAAGAGCCTGATGTTAAGGATTGCGTCACTGGGTAGGAATGAGAAAACCAAACCGTCCCGAAGCACTAGGTGAGAGATTAACATTACCAAACCTTAATTCATTCCCAGTGACTGCAAACGAACTAACAGGGCTAACTGGGGCAAACGTTATGATTCTACAATAACAAAAAATTAAAAGCAATAAATGAACTACACTCACCGATCACATTATTAGGTACGCCTCTTTTTTGTTTGTTTTTACACTCATTTTCATTTTTATCTGTTCTTTTTAACAGCTAGAAGCAATTTTTAGTTTAGTCCATTTGTTTCTCTGCATACTTTGTTTGTCCTCCATACTCTGTTTTGTAATGGTCAAGACCAGCGCAGGCCAGGAACTTTACTGACACTGATTGTGGTGTGTTGTGCTGGTGTGGATCAGACACAGCAAGGCTGCTGGAGTTTTAAGCCCTGTGTCCTAAAAGACACGTCTACCTTACAGCTTTGACATGTAGATCAGAGAGATCAGTTTGGGTTAGCCATCCTCTAATCCTGAATTTGGATGCTGGTGACTGGATATTTTTGGCTTGTAGACTGTTTTTAGGTTAGGTATTTAAAAACTCCAGCAGCACCGCTGTATCTGATCCATTCATGCCAGCACAACACACACCAACACAGTTCTAAAAATGATTAGAGTAGATTAGATTCAACTTTATTGTCATTGTGCAGAGTACAAGTACGGAGCCAATGAAATGCAGTTTACACAAAATTGCACCACCCAAATAGACCCTGACTTGTGCTGGTCCACAGAAATAATTAAAACTACATAAATAATGTTTTTTTTTCATGTTTATCTGTGCATTGTTGTAGCCACACTGACCTGGTTAGGTAACTAATGCGAGATATAAACTCGAGAGTGTTTGTGTGACTGATATGTTTGGGTCCTATGGCATACGAGTCAAGGGTCTTTTCAAAATATGCTGAGAAATGTATTTGGGGGACAAAGTGATCAAGTGTGACTGTAGTTGTCGATGTACTGTAGATGTACCATAAAAATTTGAAAGTTTCAATGCTTTCAATGTTTCAATGGTTTGTCTTTCTCCCCCGTTGCTAGTGAGAAAAAGATTACGTTTAGACTGTTCCGAAACAGAAGAAAAACCACAAATCCTTATTTCCTTCCAAGTCAGCCGAAGATTGTGAAGACTCAGAGATAATGTTATGCTTATATAGCTGTTGGGGCCAGTCCATTATGTGGACGGGGGAGGAAATGCCGTCAGTGAAAGTGATGACCAGAAACCGACCTCGGGAATGAGAGGTAAGCGAGAGAGAGGTGGACAATTAGTTTCACTTATTTTCACTTGCCGCGTTACGCGCTTTCCCTCTGTTTTCTATCACTTCTCAAGGACCTCGGGATCCGGTGCGCGGGTTATACTGTCCTTTCTAGTGCTAAGAAGGACCTCTCACCGCTTTCAAGTTGCTTTC
>JAUZSV010328880.1:0-11612 GCA_034780495.1 Parotocinclus cesarpintoi | reverse complement strand
ATACAGAGCGACTTACAATTAATACAGTCTTACAATCCAAGCAATTGTGGGTTAAGGTCCTTGCTCAGGGACCCAACCGTGGCAGAGGTGGGATTTAACCACTAGGCTACCACAGTCCCAAGTTTATGAATAACATGGCACTGGTTGAGTTGAGAAAAACATGTTTGAATTGAATCATATTCCCCATCTCCCAAAGTAGTAGTACAGAGCCAATCTGTAGTATTCTCGTGACATACATACAGTGGGACACCATGCTGTGACTCATTGGCAACCATTGTTATGTACTGAGCATCACTTGATTAAATACCATGAATTGGTATCGGTGTATGCTGAAATTACAATTATGTATCTATTCATGGTATTTGATCACCGACAAATATATGCTGCGCACAACATTTCAAATTTTTGTGAGCAGTGTAGTTAAAACAATAGGGAAAAGTTAGTGACCACACCCTTATTGCAATTAAAAATCACTTGCCTCTCATAGCCCACCTCTGGAAGATTTGAGATCATGGGTTGTTTTCCTGTGGCTGCAACAATGAGTCTCTGATGATTGGGGTACCGACAAGAGTGTAGGATAGATATGGGGCGATATTGATCAAATAGATATTGTTATTCCCTGCCATGTCGAATCTCACCATTGAATCACTAGTCTGTGCTATACTGCCATCATTCTGAAAAATTGCACAAGTCTGTTGTGATTTAAAATGGGTACCCACACAGTATCCTTTATAAACATGTGAAGTCTCAAGGGTCTATTCTCAATATTTCACATGGCACTTTAAGCTTGTAGTTTTCTAAGGAGTGATTAGTTTTGAATATGGTTAGGACCTATTTAGAGGGTCCTGTCTGTGCTAATTGTGTGATATTGGATTTTACATACCACATTCTTTTGTAGTTGTCTGAGAGAACAGGCGCTGATTTTCCTGTATTGTGAGTCTGTGGCTGAACTTTCTCTCACTCCCTAGGGACACCCATTAACAAGCCTCCTGTGCTGGGCTACAAGGATCTGAACCTCTTCAAGCTTTTCAGACTGGTTTATCAGCAAGGAGGCTGTGATAATGTGAGCATCTCTAAATCATTAATCATGTCTCTACACTTGCATAGATCTGCTGTAGGTTGTGTGATGTCTTAAGATGGGGTTTAACGTGATGATGACAGAGAATGGTTTCGCTTATTCAGCTGATGCTAAGTGATGTCATGTTTCTCTTGGCTATCTGAAAAATCCTCCTCACTTTAGTCGTACGTGAAATGGTAATGATATTTTAACTTAAATGGACCCAATGTTTTCTTTACAGATTGAGAGTGGATCTGTCTGGAGACAGGTCTACATGGATTTGGGCATCCCTGTCCTGAATTCAGCAGCCTCCTATAATGTGAAGACGGCTTATAAAAAGTAAGTCATGTAAATGTTGCGTATTTACTTATGAACGGCTGGCAAGAAATTTGACGTCAATCATCTAAAATCTGTTAGATTAGTTACAAGTTACCATTCATTATTAGCTGACTATAGATTAGTATGAGGCCTGCAGAAGGGGTAAAATGACTCCTCAGAAACGACTGCAGATAAGAAATTTGATTAAAAGGAGAGTGACTGCTGTTCTGTGAAACTACGCCATAGTGACTTTGTATAAAAAGGATCCACGTACTTACAAAAAAGGCTTAATACAGTGGTAAAGCAGGGGTTCAGCAACCTAATCAAAAACCTTGATCCGAGTTATGCAGTATAAAGTCGAGGTCCCGAGGATTGACCGATTTTCTTAAATGACATATTGTGAGTTAACATAATCGAACTTTTCTGTCAGGTACCTGTATGGCTTTGAAGAGTACTGTCGATCGGCTCAAATCCTGTTCAGGACCGTGCACCATAATGAGCCTCGACCAGCCACTCAGCCAGAATTGTAAAATGTTAAACAGGAAAAGGAGCAGGAGGAAAGCGACGAGAAAGAGGATGAGACTGAACATGCCAAATCTGAGCCTGAACCAATCCAGGACAAACAAGATGGAGAGGAGTCTGATGTAGAGGATGAGAAAAGCCGCAAAGATATTTATTCTCCTAGGGTGAGTTATATTCTTTGGTCATACTTTAAATTGTTTTATTTGAGGTGTGTTTCATGGTTAAAATATTTACTCATTTAAAAACATTTTGTCATATCTATGATTCGATAATGTGATATGAAGTGAAAAACGCTGTGTGTAAACAGTTTTTGCCAGGGGTTGTATCCCACTTCTTGGCATATGCCATTGAAGCGAGATAGTGTTATTTACTTTATCTGTCAGTGGTTTAGATGACTGTATATTTTATAAGTACTGTGAAGGAATACTTTTACCTACAATTTTGAAAATATACATTGACTATGTAAAGTTTTTACATTATTGCCATTGAGTTGTAGTAGTTCTGAACTTCAGATTTCTACATCCACTATAACATCATACTACATAGAGCATGCTTAGCTTATATTAAACAGTCATACAAAGAAACATAGCTCAGCGTATTCAGACTGTTTTGGTCAAGAATTGCAGTGGTGAGTCATTAGATATTAGACAGTCTTGGGTGTAACATTTTTAAAAGTCCACAGTCGTATACAGTTTGCCTAAGAAGCACACTAAACTTGGAGATATTAATGAGGCAATCTTGTACCTCTGATAGAGTCGACGGCGCTGCACAGTCACTCCTCTGAAAGCAGAACTGAAGGAGCCTGTCAAACAGGAAAAAGTGAAGGAGGAGCGGAGGCGTGATGAAGGGCGTGGAGCAGAAGGCAGTGGGGAGGAGCAGAAGGAGAAACCGGAGGGAGATAATCCAGGGAAGCGGCGCAGCCGGCGCCTAGAAGAGTCTGACAAAGAATCTGAAGAAGATGATCAGGAGGATGAAGAAGATGACGATGATGATGAAAGTGAAAGATCCAGATTTAAAGAAAGGTACACTACATTGAAATAATTACCTCTTAATAATTCTCAGTCTAGGTTTTCTAATAACTTCTTGATAGCTGCAATTGTGTCCTTTTGAGCCTAGCAGAGTTAGTGTGATGATATAAGAGAATGGTTTCGCTTACTTGACTGAAGTCTTGTGATGTCACTTCTCTTGGCTGTCTGATTAACTTCTGCAGTTTGAAATGGCTTGGCTGGGTATTCCACTGACATGCTCGGTGTAACGGTCTTTCCCTGTTTTTAGAATGGAATCTACTCTCTACTGATGTGTGGCAGCGTATGATTTAAAAATGCACTTAAAACTTGAGGCTGTTAGTTACTTGTAACATTTACTGCTCAGTATTTGAGAGTTTCAGGAGTGCGTTTTCAAATAGGTTTAGCATTAAGCCTTGTATTACCTGCTTTTGTTCCATATTTGCATTCGTGCTACTCAAGTTTCTGCATGTGTATCTTATTCTTATTTATTACAGATTTGAGAGGGAAGGTGAAGATGGCGATGACGAGTCTGAGCACTCTGTCACTGGGACTAAAGTAAAAGTGAAATACGGCAAGGGAAAAGCACAGAAAATCTATGAAGCCAACATTAAGAGCACCGAGACGGACGATGGAGAGGTCCTCTATCTGGTTCATTACTATGGATGGAATGTGAGGTAAGACATTCAGCTCTAAATGAACAGTGAAAAAATGGGGACTAATGTGATGATATGTGAGAATGGTTTCGCTTGCTTGGCTGATATCACGTGAAGCAGCACTTCTCTTGGCTGTCTGACTGTCCTCAGATATTACAAATGTTTATTGGTCAGCATTTATAAAGAAAGTACATTGCTCAGAGTATGTTGGCACCATCACGATCAATTTGTGGCATTCCCGTCAGGTCAAACGTCTCACAGACTCATAATTGACCATATTAAAGTCAGGATAGGACAGTGCCCACTGATGTTGTCACAGCAACCACTTTCCAACAAAGTGGCGGACTGGTCTGGGCACATTTTCCTGCATCACTTAGTCTGGGATAGTCTCCAGGCAAACCCCACATCCAATTCCTTTGCTCTCACAACCCAAAGCTGAAGAAAGTGGGATAAAATTAGAAGTTATAATTATAGGGTTAATAATATGCCACAGGGGAAAGATTCTAAAGTGACCTTATCGGACCTAATAATGCAGCGGTACATATTTTTATTTATTTTATTTTCTCTGAAATGGTAGTTTCATTTTCTCCCTGTTATTATACAAGTTCTCTGTTAATGTAAAATTAATTTATTTGTTTGTTTTTAACTATTACAATGAACATATTAATGAACAATATGAGCTAGACTGAGCTAGATCTAGATTGTAAATGTATATTTTAGGTATCCAGCAAGTATATTTCTCACACATCACCATTTCATTTGATATTCTTTTTTGTGACAGATACGATGAATGGGTTAAAGCAGACAGGATAATATGGCCGTCTGACAAAGGCGGAACGAAGAGGAAACAGAAAAAGAAAGTGAAAGTACGTAAACAAGCTGTTGTAATAGATTTAGTGTATGCTTTGGAGGTTGATCCATAAACCGTTTCGTCATTCAAAACAGAATAAAGATGATGGCGAGAAGGAAGAAGAGAAACAGATCAAACTGGGCACAAAACGTGGTCGTCCTTCACTCAAATCCACTCCTCCCAGCACCTCTCGCAGCGTATCCAAAACCCCCAGTGAGGGTAGATCAGGCACCAGAAGTTCACGTCCCTCAGATGCCTCCAATCTGCCCAATGGAGAAGGTAAAGGCATGGAAGTCGTAGGAACAGGTTTACTTGTGTGATTAAGAGCCTGATGTATCAATTAGTGGGGCTGTGTTGGCTTAGCGGTTTAGATACTGGATTGTGGATCAGAAGGTTCAGGGTTCAAACCCTACCTCTGACATTCTGCCACTGTTAGGTCCTTAAACCACAGTTGTTTGGATTGTAACATTGTATCAGTTTCATGTCTCTTTGGATGAGGTTGTCTGTATTGTAAATGTTAAAACTTGCATATTTAGTGCTTGTGCACATACACATGGGAGTCCCGAGTGTCTATGATTTGTAGTCAGACCTTCCAGTTCTTTTTATGGGCTGCCTAGTTAAGAAAACATTTCATACAAGCCATTCAGTTTAATCTCCTGCTTCTGTAATGAGGAGGCTTGGTGCAATCAAGGCGATTATTACATTACGTGATAGTATATTGAACTGATTTATGCAAAAATTCCACCTTTAAAACTGGTTAATGGCACAGGCACTCGGAACCTGATGTTAAGATAAGTGTTGCTTGGACTTGTTGAGAGGGTGCACTGGTGCATGATCATTTTGACCAAGGCTTGTCACAGAGGTTTTATGAGGAAATACTTCAAAGATATTTATTCTCCTAGCGTGAGTTATGTACAAGCTCCTTTTGGTTTTTGATTCTCTTATTATGTGTTGTGTGCTCATAACATGTGGAAAAGGGGTGTAACATTTCAGTTTTAAATGTTTCTTCACAGGAACTCCTCGTCGGCGCGTAAGGAGACCATCTGCGGTTTATGACTCTGACAGGGCATCCAATGGTACGTTTAAAAAAAAAAAAAACAGATGTGATTAATTGCTTTCCGCTGGCATTTTACTAAAAATCAATTGTCTGAACTTCTCATTATGTCTGCAGATTCAGGGAACTCCTCAGAAGAGAGTGATTGTGATGATTCCTTGGATAAGAAGCGTGACTGGGTAGAGACAACTGACCCTGCCACAGCAAGAAAGCAGGAAGAGGAAGAGGAAAAGAAGATTCGGGAGAAAGAAAGGTTTGAAGATTCCCAGGCTGAGTTGGAGTGTCCTCTGGTTAACCCTCAGGAGAAACCTCAGCTGCCTGAGGAAAGTGAGGTGCAGAAAACTGATGATGAAATGGTCATGTCACCAGAGCCTGATGACAAATCTCCGAAAGTGAGAGGGAAAAGGCCTAGGCAAAGGGAGCCTGGGTCCGAGACTCCTACATTGTTACCTCCCACAAGCAACCACAGTGAACCTGAGGAGCCTGTCCCCCTCCCTGAGCAGCTGAAGAAATCACAGGAGAGCAATCCCAGCAGCCCTGCAGAGCAAGCGCTTCAAACAGATGGCTCTGACACTGACTCGGCCACAGAGGACACTGGACCTCCGGAGAGGACCTGCATAGCTAAACGCAAAGCCACTGAGCATCGGACACCAGAGAAGAAAATTCGACTCGACAACAACGATGAACCCAAAACATCACCGGAGAAGAGTTCAGACACAGAAAAAATTCCAGAGTATGTGCAGGAAGAAGAAAACCTCCCAGCACCAGCAGTTCCACCATCGTCCTCACCAGCAGTAGAAGCTCCTACAAAAGAACCAGAGGTCAAGACTGAAATGCCATCACTTACCAGAGAGGTCCAGATAAGAGTGGAACCTCTTACAGACTTGTGCACAGTGAAGGAGGACACTTCTATGATTGCTGACGAGGAGTTAATGCCTCAGATAGGGCCAGAGGCACTGGTATGCCATGAGGTAGACCTGGACGATCCAGAAGAGAAGGAGAAGTCACCAGAAGAGGAGGTGCCAGTGCTTAGAGAAGAGAAGACTCCTGTTCCTAGCTCTGCTGTGGCTCAGGTGCAATCCATGCTGCCTTCATTCCATCTCCCCCCCAGATTACCAGCAGCAGGCCCGCCACGGCTGAGTTCTCCATCCTCTGCCCCCAGCCCAGGTGAATCCCACAGCACCAAAAGCGAGAGCGACGTCACAGTTGAGGCCGACAGCATGGCCGAGTCACACGAGGGGCTCTGTGAGAACTTCGACGCCAGTGCCAGCTCCAGCAACTCCAGCATTTCTATACAGGAGAGGGATGCGAAGGACAGAGGTTTGCTGCCGTTTGTTTCTTTCATTATGCTTTCAACTGGATATTTTTGCCCTGTTCAGCTTAATTATTTAATCTATTTTGTTGTCTTAGGTAAGAAAAGATTACTGGAAGGAAACAGCAACTCACCCCCAAAGAAACAGAAACGCAACCAGAAACGTTTGAGTACAGCTTCTGCTGCAGAAAAGAATGGAGCAGGTAAGTGTTGTTCTAAGCAGTGTGTAGCCTAATTTAAAGTACCAGCTAAATCTCAAAAATTGTAATATACTTGGGACTGTCATCTTAATTGTGATTAAGGAAATCTATTATGTTTGCTGCTTGATGATCCTAAAGAAGTAGTTCCCCTGAAAATAGCACTACACTGTATTTAATCGTTTAATTGTGGCTTGTTTCCAACAGTTAATTGCACCTGCTGTGCTGGACAGCTGCTAAGGCTCAGTTATCAGAGCTATAACTTTATACTGAAACATATTCATCTTTTTAGGTACTTTCATGTACTGTACAGTGGTGCAGTGGTTAGTGCTGTCTACTCACAGCTCCAGAGACCTGGGTTCGAGTCCTGGGGTGGCTGCTGCCTGTGTGGAGTTTAGTGCGTGTCTGTGCCCTACTTTGTGCTCTGTGATGCTGGATAGGTCCTGGCTTCCTGAGACCCCGAAAGTGGCTATAGATAGTGAATGAAAGGTACTTTTATAAGAAAAGGTATGTGCAAGGTGTGATCTCCTGTGCCATGTGATGTCGTGAGTAAAGGTGCTTTCACACCGGAGGAATTAATTAATAGTTCTAAGAACTGCGTCCCCCTTTTGTTGTGTGATTGCACCACAGTAACTTGGGGTGGCTCGGTGGGTAGCACAGCTTGCCTCACAACAAAGAAGGTCCCGGGTTCAATCCCAGGGTGGAGCAGCCTGGGTCCTTTCTGTGTGGAGTCTACATGTCCGCATGGGTTTACTTCGGTTTCCTCCCACAGTCCAAAGACATGTGCGTTAGGTGAATTGGTGTCTCTAAATTGTCATTGACTTGTGTATGTATGACTGGTCTTGAAATGACCTTGTGTATGGATCTAACCTGGTGCGTGTCACTGGATGGCCACTGATGACGTTATGTGACGATAAAGAAGCCAAATAAATAAATTTAAAGAACACTGGGTATACACCGGCCTATTTCAGCTCAGGTAGGTAGGCTGTTTTCTCAGTGTGTGGGTACCCTAACTGATAGTATACTGTAATTGGTTTATACATAGCAATGCAAGAGTATGTGATTGGTTCAGATAGATGCTCATGCCACTTTTAAATAAATACTGTATAAAGAACAGAGCTTCATGTTCAAGTGTTCCTACTGATGGTGCAAAATGCAAATAAACAAACAAAAAAAAACATGGAATCAACATAGTTCTTTAGGGAGCTCCACAGGGGACAGGTTCTCCTAAATGAATCTCCAGAAATGCTTGCTGTGAAATGCATTTTGGTGTGTTTGACAAAAGGTGCTGTCTCTTATTAATGAGCAAAGCTTATGGTATTATACAATGGTTAGTTCTTCCCTTGCAATCCGACTGGTTGATACAACAATCCTAACTAAATGATCTTTATTTTCCCTTTCAACTTCTTTAATTTCCACTTTGCATTGAAAACTAATGTTACTTTGTAGGTTTACGACACCTTACTGTGTTCCCTGTAGCCATATGGTTTTCTATATAGTGTGTATTTCTGTAGGTAGTGGTAAACGGGGATCCATTTTCACATACAGCCCAGAACTATGGATACTTCACCGGTCAACCTGTGAAAATGCAATTAACACTGTTAAAAATAAAATAATCTTGTCAATATGACACAGTAACTTTGCCCTATGATTACTGCAGTTGCTAATAATAATTATTGA
Source organism: Parotocinclus cesarpintoi (assembly GCA_034780495.1). NCBI lineage: Eukaryota > Metazoa > Chordata > Actinopteri > Siluriformes > Loricariidae > Parotocinclus > Parotocinclus cesarpintoi. Next base: position 2,962 of record JAUZSV010328880.1, on the reverse strand, counting down.
ACTTGGTAGTCAACACAAGTGACCATGGAATTTTCACTGCTTTACATTTTATTTGTAATGCAAGACATGTTATCACTTGATCATAGTACTTGTATATATGTATTTTATTTATATATATAATAAAATAAAATAAACTTTATTCAGGTTATTATGATATTAACCTTCTATTATTTACCTTCAGGTCACAGCAGTGACAGTGAAGACCTGTCTGCCATGGACACCTCTAATAAGCTGACTCCTGTAAAACACTCCAGCCTGGCCAAGGCTCATAAACACACTCGCTGTCCTGGCCTTGCATCTCCCAGCAGCAAAGACATGGAAAAAGACAAGCACAAAGACAAGCAGTCTTTCTCTTCTTCACGCACATACAAATGGACATTCCAGCTGAGTAAGTGCCACTGAACCTCACATTAACTCAGATGGCTAAAGCAAGTATGATGGGAACTTTGATTATGAGTTCTGTTAGAGGTACAAGTGTACACGTCTGAATTTATTAGGTGCAATATGGGCAATGCTTAATTAAAAGATGCTAAGGGTGTACTCTCACTAGGTGTTCTGTACTGTGCACCGTACGCATGTAATTCAGTCACTAACCATTCCCAGTTACTACGCTGGGTGCTTCTTTCTAGATCTTCTTGCTGTACCAGCGCACACAAATACTCACAATAAATACAAAGTTTGCTGTGCTGTGCAATCGCACCTTTCTCCGCCATAGAAGTAGACTTGTGATACTATAACCATGCTAGTCCAGAAGGTTTAAGCTCAGTGTGAGTACAGGCCAGCGAAGGGGATGGGGATTTGTTGACTGCACTCTGGCAACCGGGAATAGTGAGTCTGCCTTAAGTGGTATCGATGGCAAATTTGAATACTTTTAAGTCCTTTGACTTAAAAGAGTCACATGCCACATACATTTGTACGTGCTGCATAATCAGCTTGTATGTAAATTCTAATTCTACATTAATTTAAATTACAGTAGTGCTCAACAACATGATGTGTGGTGGAACATAGGAACTGCAAAGTTATGGGCCCAAATGTGGTTTATGCCCTCTTAATTAGCAAATCAGCTATATTACAGATCGCCTGTGAGATGCTTGTTTGCCATTTGTGTTCATATTCACGCTCTGGCCCTTCCTTGCCTTAAACTTTTTTTTAGCTAAATGTTTTGGTCGTTTTTGCTTTTCAGAGGATAGTTTTAATGGCCAAATTTTTTGTGCATTTATCAAATCTCTTTGAATCCACCACTTATCCTGACATGATCATGGTATTTAGAAACCACAAACAATACTACCAGGAAATTCGGGTGAAAATGCTCAAATTTTGGATGGGAGCAAACGATTAATTGAATTTCATTATATGATAGTAATATATGCACATGCAGTATTATTGGATCCAAAACAATTTTTTTTTTTTTTTTTTTTTTTTAATAAAATCATCTCTTTATTATTATTCGTAACAAATGAACGCTAAAATGACAGGTTCATGACTGGACCGGTTAATTTTTCAATTATATTGCAATTTGATGTGTGCCAAGCGGAAGAAACGACACTAAATCCTCCTTCTCACATGGCATTGATAATTTGTTAATGAATGCCTTTTCAAATGATATCGATTCTTAAAGCTTAGATTATCTATAGGCCTTCATTTATTCATTGCACTAAACAGAACTATCCTAATACACCTCACATTTAATGTATTTGTTATGTATGTGTAATATCCATCCTATCCATCCTAAAACGTCATCACTCCACCTACTATATTGTCAGCAATCTCACAAAAATTGGGAAATCTATCGCCCCATCTCCCCAATCCCCTCCAAACCCCCCCACCACCACCACCACACACACAAAATTACAAAAACAACCAATAAGCAAATAGTAAGGGCGCAGTAATAGGGATATTGCATTAACATGTAAGAACAGAGAAAACCTTTATCTTTACAAACAGATTAAACAAAATTTCCAGACAAAACAAGAAATGTCTCAATTCTGCAATTAAATAAAAAAGTCAAAATGTATGTAAGTAACCCTACTTTTACTTGCATTTTCATTTTCCATACTGTCTCAGCTTTTTCCTGATAGATTTCACAATCTTATCCTAAACCTATGGGAATTCTGGCTGTTTGGTCTAACAGCTACATTAGAAAAAAAATAGAACATTGTGTTAAAAGAAACTGTTGTTCTCTTTTTAATGAAGGGAAAAAGCAAGCCCTATGGCAGTAAATCAACTCCCATTTACCATTTATTTGTCACTTTTTGATTTGACAGATGAGCTGGAAAGCATGTCAAGTGCTGAACGCATTTCCTTCCTGCAAGAGAAACTACAGGAAATTAGGAAGTACTACATGTCCCTAAAATCAGAAGTGGCCTCCATTGACAGAAGACGGAAGAGATTAAAAAAGAAGGAGAGAGAAGGTAAGATAATGTAGTGCGATGAAGCTTATTAATGTCCACTGTTGGTCTTGAAACAATCCATGAACTGTTTCCTAATTTGGTTCACAGTGTCCCACACCACAGCATCGACGTCATCTGGCTCATCGGACACGGGCATGAGTCCCTCCTCAGCTTCACCCACCCAAAACACTGTGGCTGTGGAGTGCAGGTGATGGGAGCCACACCTCTATCCCTCCACCGTGCCCACCTCTGCCTTCTCAGCGTTCTGCTGCCTCCATGGAGACGTGCATACTGACAAGCCAGAGCAAGCAGCCAAAAGCACTCAACTGCCCCACCTCCTCCATCCTTCCCTGCCCACTGATTCTGCCTTGTGGCCTCTCCCACCTGCTGCACTTTGTAAACTGATCCTGTGTTTCGCTGCCACTTTCCAGGAAAATGGACTCCAAGTGAGGGTTGAATGTAATCCAGAAAGCTGCACCGGACCGGTATCAATCCACCCAACAGCACAGCAGTACAGCGGCACTTCTCTCTCTTCTCCAGACACGGCCCAAACTTTAATAAAAAACAAAACA
>JAUZSV010328792.1:0-11612 GCA_034780495.1 Parotocinclus cesarpintoi | reverse complement strand
ACATGTATGGTCTCAGAATGCTGCACTGTAGGCACTCAAATTTTCGTCTTCAAACAATTTTTCCAGATGTCCCAGTCTGATGGAGGTTTCATCAGAGGAAATAACTTTACCCCTGTCCTCTGCAGTCCAATCCGTACACTTCTATACTATCAGTCTGTCCTTAATTAATTTCTTGGAGAGAAGTGGATTATTTGCTACCCTTCTTGACACTAAGTCATCCTCTACTGTGCATTCAGATGCACTTACATCTGCCCTCTACCTTTCCTGAACAAGCTCTGCACTGGTGGTGAAACTAAAATATATACAGTATTAAGTCAGTAGCATAAAAGAAAGACAATTAAAACTGTGGAACATTGCACCCATGTTGGGAACACATGTTGGGAAATGTATCTTACATAATGTCCTAATTTCAGAGTGTATGTAGTTAGTATAGATACACATCCACACAAAATCCCAGAAGCAGTAATAGTTTTACAGTTTAACCACACTAGTTGTTTTTAATCACACTAGTTATTTATTCCCAGACAACACAGGGTGCATCTATAAGTCTGAATAAGGCAGAGTCCGTTGCAGGGTTGAGTAGGGGTCAATCTTATAGCGTAGAGGGATAATACCCCTACTAACCTTCCATGCCTTGGACACAACCAATCATGTGACTATTTCATGTCCAGTCCAGCCAGAGAGCAGCACCAGAACTGCCAGAGTCCATGCCGTGGTGGGTTAATGTATTAAACTATTGTGCCACCCAAGCATAAATGTGACATGGTGAAATTAAAAAGGAAATAATAGAGTACTGTTTCCCTGGCATACCATTTTTCTAAAATGCATCTGCATCTAAGTTTTTAAGCTCCTGGCTGTTTATAAGACAGAAATGGGTTATTGGGTGTTAAATGCAAGTCCATTCCTAGATGAACCAGTGTTTCCACTGCAGCTGTTAAACACAATAAACACACCAAACAGGTCCTCCCCCATTCTCCACTTAACCTGCCTCTGGCATATCAAGTCCTGTAAATTTGAGGCGTTGTCTGAAATGCAGTTACTTTGGCAATACCAGTACATTATACTGTATCATAAACTAAGACTGACAATTCTGACTAAACACACATAACGTAAAATTTTACTTTTAGCCCATATCAATAGCAGCTTCAAACACACTGCTCACAAAAATTAGGGGATATTTCAAAATGAAATATCCCATTATGAAATATCTCCTAACTATTGTGAGCAGTGTATATAACATAGCCCTATTATAGGTAATGATAACCTCCAATTAAGGATCAGACAAAGAATACTTAGCTTCTTACCTTCTTTATAAAATACATGGAAAGCAAAGCTCCCATGACTACAGTAGGGTTACAGTTTCGCATTATTAACCTTGAAGATAATATCAAGCTCTCTAGTTAGATTTGAGCTGATATGTTAACCTTGCGAGAAAATAACACACTACGTTATCACAGCATAATATACATAACAATGAGACATGACACAAACTGACACAGACCAGCATTTTATAAGACATTATATTAAATATATATTTTTTGTTTAAAATCAATGATTTTTGTTGGAACAATTCTTAAAAAAAACTCAAATATTTCCTAAATAGTGATTTACTATGAATCCAAAAAATCTAAACAAAAAATCTAACATTGAAACAACGTTTTTCAGAACACACGACATACAAAACATAAAGTAAGAAAATAGGCTACATTTAAATGAACTATTTAATACAAGCTAAAGAAATTCAACATGGGTGCTTAGGCTAATTTCATACTTCAGAAACCTTGAAATGATCTCCCAATATTTGTACTTTCTCTGTTGACACATAGTCAAATAAACTGGGCAGTTCAATGTATAAAACCAACATACAGATGATTGTATTTTGACTAAAAGATTGAATATGTAAGGTATGATATTTAAAAAGTGCTTTTTCTACCAGTCTGAGGAGATGAAGGTTGTACTCCCACATTCATTGCGCTTTAGTACAGTACTGCATTAGTGTAAAATTCCCGCTACATTATCTATGCACGTCAAATTTGGAGTTTTTCCAAACACATGCACAGCCTATACATAAATAATTACCTTTTAGAGAACATGCACATATAGACATACAATAAATACTCTGAGTACCTTCATCTGTTTCTCTGCACAAGCGTATGAGAAATAGTGCCCAAATGACCAAAAACCACAGTGAAACATCTCCAGGAAAAGAAATCAGAAGAAACACTTTCTCTGTTTCTATTCTTTAATCACTGAAATGGAAATTGATGCAGAGCTATGTGCAATGTTACTAGATATGTATAGTATATGAAAGTTTACTATACACTACCCACTTAATAAATGGTTACAGGACACCAGTACTATTACTGAACCTCTCTTTGAATAAGGCAGTAGAGATGTTTCTCTGTGATGTTCACATCAGACTATAAAGTACAACAAGATGTCTAGGGCAGGACAAACTAATGCTTAAACAGTCTATTTATTAGTCAGACAACTAGTGAACTGTTAAGCAAATACTAACATAATGAAATTATACTGCTCACAAAAATTAGGGGATATTTCATTTTGTGAGCAGTATATATTGAGTTTCTCATCAAAGATCACATACAATATCTTATGTAATAGGTGTTACGTTAAATAATCCAAACTGAACACTGAGAAAAAAGTCCGAGTTTTGAAGTAAAGACAGCAGTCTTATAACCAGCTACATGAATGTGAGACTAGAGAAAAGATACAGCATCTTCAAAGATCTTGCTTTTTGATGACTGAAAATATTCAAGTTTTTCACTTTTATTGCCACAACGTGTGACGCTTATAGAAACACAAACTCTTACGAAAAGTGCACGTTTTCAATTTAAGCACCATTAAAGTAAACACTGACACATCCTTCAGCATGCAAACAACTAAACAACCTTCCATGTTGGTCTAACAAGACCACATGTAATGTTAATGACTACTGGATTGCAATTACTAACAGGAGTGTTAAATTGTCAGTATTGCCGCATTATACTGAAATTGTGCAACAAAAACAATGTTGATTGTCTCATATACATCCAATTACCAAGCTGTGTGATGCTGCATCTTTTCATAGAAAAAGATACACAAGCTTTGACTTTCCATCAGCTTTCCCTGGTGGGGATTGTGGTGATACACAAAGTGCCATGTGAACTTTGAACGGGGTCATATACCATGGACATACATTTAAGACTTAATGCCAGGTTAAGCTTTCGGATTAAAAAAGATTCAAAATACAGAATGAGAAAATTTCAGCATCAATACACAACATCACAGAAAGAATACTCAAACAATACCCTAATGAGCCTTTCTGTAGGCTAATGATAAAGAAGCAGGTTGCTTGAAACACTGACGTTTTGTCTAATACTTGTGCAATATGTCATGGTACGTTATTGCTGGTGAATTCTCCTATACTATAAGAAAATGAGTAATTGCCAAATTCCCTAAGCTGCATACAACACCAATACTAAGTCAAAATCTGAAACCATCTTCAGCCCAGACTGTTATTTTGGCAAAGTTTATAAGTGATATTTAATGCAATTATAATACTGGGTGTCTATAAGGGAGTCCCACTTTAACATTGGTAATACGTGCGTTTATGTTTGCCATGTCACATGTGGGGCACACCCTGAATCAGTGTCATGTGAATAAAACCTGGGATCCTAGTGCTTTAAAAAAATAAAAGCAGCCTCTTATATATTTTGATTGGTAAGCATAATTTATTAGAGTGGGACCCACTTTATAGACACCTTGTACAGTCCAGGACTGCTATAAATGTCTCAAGTCATAACTGCCACTAACCTGTACTCTCTAGTTGCAGGTTACGTTTAACATTTTCTAATTATCTTAATGAGTGAACCATGTTCAACAATATACAGACATGTGAACCAGAAAAAAGTTTGGAAGACATTTTAGTCTTAAGGCCTTTTCACAACGAGTCAGATTTTTAGGGACAAAAAAAACGCATGTCAAGTTTTGAAAGAGAACACACGTATATGAATGCTTTCCCAATGAGTTCGAAACAACTACAATGCTGTGTAAAAATTTTAATCAGGGCACCTTCTAATTTCTGCGTTGTTTGGATGTGTTAAAATCAGCCTGACCAATCAGGGCTTAGTCGTCAAGTTCAATAGCTCAAGCTGCTTGTATCAGAACATAAGAGCTTATAGGACCAGTAACGCGTTGACTATAAAAACATGTACGCTAAAGAAAGTGAACATTAGCTAAACGGCTGAACAAAGCTGGTGAAAACCTCACAGCGACTGTACGTAACAGTTCATTATGTAAAGTTAACACCCACAAAAACCCGGAACTACAGCTCAGCTCTTATCTTCACTCATGTCTTTGTTTTTTTAAGTTGACAATGTAAAAAAAGAAATAAAAACATGAGAGTGTCCAGACAAGAAAGGCAGCACACTTGGTGTGACGGTTCCACTATGGTAATAATTGCATCCGTTTTTAAAAAAAAAAAAAAAAAATATCTTACTTTTTGTGAAAAGAGGTATTTTACCTTTAATTTGCAATTTGGCTTGTTTGTGTTTTACTGCTACAGGTGAATCCCAGTTTTAACTCAAGAACATATTTTAAAGCATACAGTAGAGACCATTAGTGAAAATTCTTGCTTGGACATCTGTGGAAAGCATTATTTATTACCTGATACCTTGTATATATTATTAATATTATTTTCTCTCAACTTATTATGCTAATTATATGAATTGTACAGATAAAGTGTATTCAAAGTAAAATACAAAGTAGAAGAATTTTCACTAGTGGCCACGAGTACACTTTTTCCCCACTGTATCAACACCTTACAAAGAAAAACAATGCACAGCTGTACAAATTTTAATCTTTTTCCATTTTTGATACAATACTGATAGTGAATGCAGTATTGTAAAGCAAATATCAGCTGATTTAAAGCAGAGAATGACCTCTGAGTCACCTCTTCACAAGCAAATTGTGCATGTAAAACACTGTCTCTATCGTTCAGGTGCTTGTAAATTTGAATGAAGACGAAGCCATAGTCTCACATAAGCTCGAAATAACATTTTTGGTCTGCTGTTGAAGTGAGAAGGATGATCTAGCTCTATTTTCAATCAGAATAACACTATATAATCATATATAAAAGTGTTATTAGTTCCTGCATACAGTGTAGAGCTGTTATCTCTCTCCTCAAAGCATATATGTGGTTGGTATTGTGATTTTGTATGGGGCCGTTCTACCTACTACCTACTTCCATAGATAGGACTACACCAGTGATGTCAGGCCTTATCCTTTCAAGCTGATAACCGTAACGCAATGAGGCGACTCAGCAAGTATTTATTTGCTACAAGTTGTGAAATTGGCAAAATGACTCATGGAGCACAGTTGTGGGCCATATGGGAATATGCATTTGGTATGCATATGAATATGTCTGCTCTCCTACCAGCAGGGTTTTAGAAATCATTATAGATTCTAACTCTATAAAGTCCATAGTCTTAATTACTCTGTTGCAGATTCAAACCTGAAACCTGAAGGAGTATGTAGCTAAGTTCTGGCCTTTTAACTTTAATATCATTGTCTTTTTCCCTCTGCTAACTGATTAGTCAATTTGGCTGGATGTCTTGTGTTTACTACACTGCTTCCTGTATATTTGTAGCATGAATTAGGAAAATCTAGTTAAAATAAGTGTAGAATAGAGTATTTGTGGATTGGAGCTTTCTCCTTTCTGTATTTCTCACATCTGTATTCTCGAGCTGGATAGGTAGTGTATATGTGTACCATATCTCCTTGTTAAGTCATATGTGTAACATATTACAGTCAGTATAGGTAGCATCAGGTTTTGTGGTTTGTGTTTCACAGTGTTCATTCACCCCACTCGATGTGTAAAGCCTTGTAATGCTGGACTGCAATACTGTCTGGTGCCACGGTATCAGAGTCAGTCCTCCTCAGTGATTGGCATCTATACAATAATTCCAGCAACGCACAGTCACAACCGTTAGGTTCAGTCAGTGAGGGAGGGGTTCAGAGATGTTACGTGGTGGCAAATGAACCCCCATTGCAATCCTTAACTGTAGGTCATGTCTGGTGAAACTTTCATTGTAATCCACTGGAAAACGTATTTCTTATGTGAATGGTAAACACAGGTTTATGTGTGGGAGTGACTATTCGGACACTCTAACACATAAGAAAGCACCACAACCAAACACTAATAATTCCAATAAAAATGTTCCAGTAACCAGACACGCATGATATAATCAAGGAATCTGGTCTCAAGACTTTGAGAATGTAAACATGTTTGGGTGGCAAACTGTGATTTTGAACTGTCTTTAATGCTTTGGCTATGTGCATGTGTTTTAGATTTGGGAGTTTGGTGGATCACTGGGACAGATGGACAAAGGGTGAGGAAGATGCAGTTACACTGTTTGTGACTTCCATTCCACTTTCTTCTCCTCCCCTCGTCCTCGTGCTTATCTCAATATCACTCATGCCATCTGTGTTTCAGTCTGTGTTTACACAAAGGCCTCTGAGTTGGTACCATTATTGATTTGGACGTAGATCTTGGGGTCATCTTCCTGTTCTTTTTTTTGCCTACGCAGCTGCTTGCCATAGCAGATCAGGTAGAGAGGCAAACAGAAACCCAGCACGCTGAGAACCAGAAGGCCCACATTTACCTGTAGACAAAACACAACATAGTTAACAAGAATCATGCATTTCTAAATTTACTTTCAAAAGCTATAAATTAAAGCTATAAATGTCTTGGCTTTAAAGGATCATATGGCCTGGAAAAATTACACAATTGGATATATAGAGACCTGAAGAAAGAAAAACAGGTCAACTGAAAGATCTGAACACAGGGTTCTGAAAATATAGATCCAATGGTGAGATAACTGGGAATTTGGCATGTTTCTAGTATTTTCTATCATGGATTTCTTTGTATATTAGATTTATTCTAATATACAAAATAAGTGTTGGAGGACTGCATTTTCCCTTCATATGTCTGACAGTGGTTTAGGTCACTGCCCTTCATCACCCGGATTTACACACACATTTTTTTGACTGTTACAATGATCAAATATTGTACTCATTTAACTTGCCCTATATTTGGTGGCATAATTGTCTGAAGGTTGTTTTTTAAAGAGGACTACAGTAAGTAAATATTTGTTTAGAGTATTTGGTTTAATTTAGTTTGTTTAGTGTGGGAATACATCTTGGCTTACTTTATATTTAATAATTTAGTATAAATAAATCTAACACATGTGGGGTGCATGCAAAGTTCACACAGATTGAGATCAGAACTGAACCACGGACTATACTGGGTATATACACATTCGATTAAAGGTAGGTATATATATATATACACACCTTTAATCGACCTCACTGAATATGTATATATACTAGTACTTTTGGTAGTACCTTTGGCGCCCCCAACAGGAAATTCTCCTCAAAAATGTGTTTATTGTACCAAAGCAGTAAAATAAAATGTACACCCCTGGTGGAAACATTGTTGGTAGGCCATAGGTGAATAAATATCAGGTGATTTAGTCTGTGCTGTAGTCCTTACCCAGAGAGGATTTCCCTCTAATGGGCCCGTCATGGCCATGAAAAGAGGCTGCTGCAGCAGAGCAAAGAGAGCACTGATCAGGGACTGCAGTCCTGTCAGACTGCCAAACTGAGAGGAGGGGTACCTGCAAAGCAGTTAAAACAACAATCAAAAACAGTGCTGAAATCAATTAAGAGCAAAAGACCTAAACAGAGTCAATGTACTCACACGGCAGCATATAAGCCTCCCACTGCAGAATGGATGAAACCTCTCACAATAGTGTGCAAAACAAAGGACAAAATCTATGGAGAGAGCAAATGTCTCTTCAGTTTGTAGGTTACGTAACAACTACCCCATCTCCTATCTGTCCTTAAATGGTTTCCGTGATGAATAAATAAAAGCTAGAAGGCAAGGCCATAATATGGAAATTCAAAGACAAATTCTTCCAGTAGGGGTCGCTGCATGACTACACAGTAATCCCGTTAAAAACAACTGCAGTATCGTGGAGGCTTATCAAGGCATTGCACCACTTCCTTCTCACTGTAGGTGCGAAACAGGCTGGGAGACAGAGACAGTATAATGTGTCACAAACCTGGAGAGGCAAATTGGGCACCAGGCAGGTGACTCCGAAGCCCACCAACAGAAGATTGGTGAAGATAAAGGCTCTGGTTGCATTGCTGAGTTGCTGAATTTGCCTGTCACGCTTCTTTGGCTGGGTGGGGTCCCTGAAGATAGTGTTTGTACAAATACTCAGTACTTCAATGGTTTAATGACCCATGGGGGAGAGTCCTGAAATGATTACTCAAAAGCTTAACAGATAAAAGCTGCAAACTACACAGAATGCAGGTAACACTAGTTGTACTGCATTGTCAATTAAACACAAGGAATGTTCTGCACTGACATAAATGGGTTAACACTTTTACCATGGCACTGGAGAAACCTAAATAGTTGTGTTTCTGTGTGTTTTTGCAATCATGATTTGCTACAAAAGTAGTATCCATGAAATCCTGAGCCTTTGAGAAGCAGGCTGTGGATCTCCAGTTTGTGTACAAATGTGTGAGAAATGTATTGAAGTGTTTAAAAGCAATGTTCCCCAAACAGACAACCGGAGACGTAAATAACCAGCCAGACTGGACAAGCAATACGTCCAAAAGCCAGGCTCTGTCATGGTATGGGGCTGTGTCAAAGCTTTTTGTCAAAGATAATTTTCAGTTCTCTGATAGCAGCGTTAATGCAGAAAAGTACATTGAGATCTTAAAGCAGAATATGCTGCCATAACATCTTTTCCAGGGACATCCATACATTTTTCAACAAGAAAATGCAAAAGAAGCCAAATCAGAAAATGTTTTTGAAAGTTTTGAATTGAAATATGCAAATCCCTTCTAATCTTTCTTTGACGAGCATGGAGATCCTCTGCATACCTCTGCTCCTCAAAGACCCAGCCGTCCACTGACACTGCTTTTGTTCCAAATTACAATAAATTATAATCACCTGTTGACATCACCTGTTTAAAATCACATGATCATTTCGTTATTTAAAACATTACTAGCTCTAAATTGCCTCTGTTCCACCTTTTTTGGAAGGTGTCACAGGCCTGAAATGCAGGAATGCATTAACAGAACAAATGAAGTTGACCAGAAAAAAACATGAAGTAGCTTGTTCACAGAATGCAGAATGAAATAAGGATAAGTCATCTTGTTTTTTGGATCTTCCAAAATAAAAAGTGCCTTTTGCTCGGTGGGTGACATAAAGCAAATGATTTAAACTGATTTAGGAATTCTGACATCCTACAGCATATCACATTTATAATCAAATAAATACAGAATAAACTATGTACAACTATATCCGTTGTTTCTTAGTGATGTCCCATTTACATCCATTATCCTTTAACTGCCTGCCTGCCGTTATCACGACAGATCAATAAAGATTCGTTTTTTAACTTACTTGGTGACTTGTTTATCATTCTTGTCCACACATTCTTTTAATTTCCAGTCCATGATATAACCGATCACTGGAGCGGTCAGAAGACACAGCAGCTGCAGCACACCAAAAATAGAAGTGTACCTGCTCACTAAACCAGAAGCAAAGAGAACAAGAAACAGGGTGTTAGCACATTAATGTATAAAGTATTATATATTTACCGTATTATTAACATTATTTTGACATAACAGTGGGTGGAAGGATGCATTTAGTAGATGAGATATGACATAGGCACCATCTCTAATCCAGGCAGGATTATTTTCCTGCTTTCACATGACGGCATGAATCAGTGTTAAAAGAAGGAGGAAAAAGAGTAGTTACTGTATGACTAAACTATACTACTGCAGTGCTCTTCTGGCAGGGTTTACTATGCATATACTCAGACTACTGCAACTGATTCCGAATGCACCAGGAAGTGTTTCCCAATTTTCCCAAATTCTCTGATGTCACCCCACTTCTGCATTCCCTGCACTGGCTCCCTTACCATTTTAAACACCAATCCATGCCTATAGATCTAAATTTCCTAACAGCATACACACAAAGCACTTCTGTTGATGGGATGCAAAAGACTGAATGAGGAAAGAGCATATAATGTAGCCTGCAATCTTACCCACTTCCATCCTTCCCACTAAGAAGACATCAAGACGTGTGAGAGCAGACAGAAAAAGCATGAGAAACACAGTGCGTTACAGTTTGAAGTAAGCAGTGGAGAAAATTCACCTCCCCTAGCATCAACTTCACATCAGTTCAAAATATTAGCTATACACTCCTGGGAAAATGGGCCAAACCTAAAACTGCATAATATTATCCTTTTAATGTAGCTAACAACAAACCATTAGTCTGTTTGCCCATCATTTGCCACTGCTTGTTGCTGCAGTGAACCATTGGGTTGGGAAGCTGGACACAGGAAAATAATTTTTAGCCTGCAGTCTTCTTCTATAAAACAAAGACTTATTTATGTGGTCTAAATCATCCAAAAGATCATGCATTGTTTTATGTTTTAAATGTTTAATAGTCACACCTAATACAGCCTATCACAAGCATGACAAAAAGTTATTTAATAGAACTAGGAGTGACAGATTTTTTCAGGCAGAAATCTACAATATGCAGACTTGTGAGTATCAAGGTGTGTGAAAATCTGCTCAAAAAACAAAATATCATGTAGCGGTTGCTGTTGGAAACAACTTAACTGGTTGCCTGGCCAACTGCAGCTATAGTGGAATTTACAAGACCCTAAAGGCACAGCACATCCCTATTTCACTATTAGTTATTAAAAGAATTAGTCAAAGGTTTGAAACAACAGGTGATATTGCTACAAAGAAAGGATCTGGAAGACCCAATAGCCTCTTGGAGCAGAGGCGACCACTTGCTAAAGTGTACAGTACTCAAAGTCAGAAACAGAAACCTTCAAAATTGACAGCAGAATTATTGACCTTGGAAATCAAGACTGCTTTGAGAAAAAGAAGAACAAGGAGACGGTCTGATGCAGTTTGTATCCAGAATATGTAAAAGCCCTTTCTGTCTAAGAAAAACATCAAGGACAAAAATTCTTGTAAAATGGAAATTCAGAGTAGTTCAGCTTCAGACGGATTAATCATGATTAGGGTTAAACTATGTCCAGAAAGATGTCTTCTAATACCCACTCTCAAAGTCCAGATTTAGATCCAAGAGAAAATATTTGGTCTCACATTAATCACAGGAGAACTAGGAAACATTTTAATTGCTCCTATTTTTAAAGGCATTGCTAATAAATGAAACAACTTTATTCTGTAAAAGCTGTCCACAGATTTCCCCAGACTTAAACATTTAACAAATGTTTAAAACAATGTTTAAAATGAAATCAAAGTCTACTCCATACTTTCCCATTACTTTATCTATTTGTTCAATTCATGCTATTTTAGTATTATTTATTTGCTGCTATGACCATTAAAAGTTATTATTTGGCAGTTTGACTGGTTTTTTTTGCCCAGCAGTGTTGTTACATTTAAAAATATCACTATCAGAGAAAACAGACAAAGTCTTGCGATATATTCCCACTAAGGCCAGACTATTTTATTGCTTGTTTCGTGGATCCGCCGACGAGCATATTTGAAGAATAACA
>JAUZSV010328694.1:0-11613 GCA_034780495.1 Parotocinclus cesarpintoi | reverse complement strand
TGAGACCCTTCAGTGATCTAACTTCTCCAATCAAATGTGTCAACTTGACATCTGTATGAAGCCACCAGATGTTGCTATTGCTGAAGTGTAAGGGAGGCTCACAGGAGCTTTTCTTCTGATTTGTTTTAAGCTTTTTTAATAATGCATAAAACATACATCCTGTATTTACTGGTTGTATTCTAACATGGTCATGAAATCACTGCTAAAACAGTGGTATGTCTAATCTAATGGTAGCCAAGGTCCAAGAGAAAAATCCCTATATACTGAAACATATACAATTTATGAAAGTCACAGATCTCATAGCAATACAATGTCTAGTCTAATATAAAAGTGTTCCTTATACATTTGCAGGAAAAGTAGTTTCTTGGCTGCTTCCTTTCCAAAAAGACCGTTCCGAATCAAGCTTCTTCGGGCTGTGAAAGGGCTTGTAGTAGCCTAGTGGTTAAGGTACTGGACTATGGACCAGAAGGTCCAGGGATCAAATCCCACCCATGCCCCAGTTGGGTCCTTGAGCAAGGTCCTTAGCCCACAGTTGCTTGGATTGTAAGACTGTATGAATTGTAAGTCGCTCTGGATAAGGGCGTCTGCTAAATGACATGGATGTAAATGTAAATGTAAATGAAAGGGTCAACTTGGCGTCCCTGTAAAGCCTCCAGATGCTCCTATTGCTCAAGTGGAGGATACACCGAATACCTGCCATTGTAGCCTACAGAAGCTTTTTTTCTATTCTATTCTGATATTTTTATTCTTAATTAGTGTTTTTCTTCAAAGTTTTTTTTAATACTGCATACAAATATCCTTATATTAGTATATATCCTATATACTAACAGAGAATATAATAATTACACATGGTCATTAAACCATTAAAACAATTGAATATCTAATCTAACGTTGGTCAAGGACAAAATCACCTACATATTGGAACATACACACTTCAGTAACATCACAGATCACATAGCAGTGTTGAACGGTTCCAACCTTTTTTCCCAATGATGAGAGCATTTTTGTTTTATTTTTCTCAATCCCAAAATGGGCAGAGAACAAACTCCTACTACTACACTTTTTCAAATATTATCTAAGATCACAGCTATGTCCTGCTGCCATGCCCTTTCCCCCTGTCTAGCTGTATGACCAAAATCATTTATGCAGTTTGGCAACGACATGGCTCTGCGGGATTCGAAGGAGAAAGGAAGTTAGCGCCAGGCTAGGTAGTTTCCTGGCACATGCCATGTAACAGAAGGTCAGTGTTGGCGCTGACAGCCAAGCGATGCCTGCAGCACAGGGGGCAAGAACAACACAGCACAGTGCACTGACATATCGGTGACAGAAAACTACTTTACCAATAAGCAGGTAACACAATGCAGGCACTACAGTATATTGAAAAGCACTCAAGCTAATAGCCTTATTAATAACAGGCCAAGTTTCTTAGTACTGTATTGTTGCAATATAATAAAGTTAATTGTAGTCAATGGTAAAGAAGTCAGTGTTAAAAAATTAAACACGTGCTTTAAAAAAATCTACAGCAATGCAATCAGGTGGAACTGTAATGGAAAATCTGTGCAGAAAATCGTACAGTATACAGCGCCTTTTAATGATTGTATTGCGTTATGTGAAACGGCATTGATCGAAATGGACATTGAACAGACAGAAGCATAGTCCCATAATCCCATAGTCTTTTTATGCTGCTTTAATTTCAATATAAAGGGATTTTCATAAGACAACTGCATGCGGGCGATACATAAACACGAGTGAAATGCTACACAGCACCCGTAATGCCACTGCGGTTTAATTTACTAAAATGTATAATAATTACAAAACACAATGTACTGTTACGACTCTGAGAAGGAGAAAGTCATAACAATTAAGAGGATGGTCGGATGGACCTGATACTTTTGCTGTTGGAAGCCAAAACATCAAGATCAGCCAGACTCCTGACTCAAATGTGTTCATATAGCTACATGTTGGAGAAAATACACAGGTAATGGTGGGACGAACAACGCAGTACTACTTCCAATAGGACAGGCACCTACACTTACAACGGCATTTATAGCTTCTTACAAATAAGCAATGAAAAATCATATATGCAAAACATGAGTATGATAGGGACTCACAAAAAAGTCTCTAAACACAACAGACGCTAATCCAACGTGAGCTAATGAGCATCAAGCACATGACCAGTTACAAAGAAACAGCAATGATAACTCCCACTTCTGCTCATGGACACGCATAGGTTGGCTGTTGAGGTGACCAGCTCTTTCTGGCCACAACTTTAAGAGATAAAAGACGAATTTTTATTTCCTATTGTAATTCATTACAATTTGTAAGACGCCGTTCGTGCACGTATGTGGACGTTGATGAGATTGTTGGTGAACGGCACATACTTAAAATATATTGTATGTATTCTACCCTTTTTACGTTAGGGAGCAAACACAGGGGCTAGACACTACTGGACATATAGACAAATATCTCTACAATAAAGAACCTAATCCCTACTGTTAAGTATGGTAGAAAATCCGGCTTTGTCAGTCCGAGGCTATGTTTCCTTCAAACTCTCTGTGAACCTATTTAGAATACACAGTATCGTGGACTCCATGAAGCACCATGGAAAATCTGTCTGCCTGTGCCAAGAAGCTACAATTGGTTTGCGGTTGCATCTTTCAGCAGGACAATGATCCAAACATATTCCCAAATTCACACAGAAATGCTTCCTTGACCACAGAATCAAGCCTTTGTCATGGCCATTCCAGTTCTACAACTTAAACACCACGGAAAAGATGATTATGAGATGCACTGAAGACTGTTTCCGATTTTTTAGCCATGTGTTCTCGGCCAAGATTACAGGAAAAGAGTCGGTGCTGTTTTTGTCGACAGAGAGAAGTTGCACATTTTGCTCCACTCAAGAGTGCCGGTAGTTTTGACCTAATTAGATAAGATAACTTAATTGGTTAACATAAATCGTTGTTTTGTTGACAACAATTAAAAGCACAGGGCTGTGCAAAGGCACTTACATATCCAGAGCATTTGTTTATTAAATAACATTGAGAATATTTATGCTGTTAAAGAAATTACCATTTTAAGGACAGGTAAGTTTGGATTATGTTCTTTAAAAAGGACGCTGGCTAGTCATGATCAGATTCCTGCAGTTATAAGGTTACTCATGTCGCAAGTGCATCCCGACACGGTTGCCAGATTCGCTTATTCTAAGATCGTTGGCTATTTGGGGGTCTTTTTTTCTTTGATCTGTAGCATATTGTTCTAGCTGGTTATGGCAACCCTGATATTGAAAGTAGCATGGAATAAAACACAGTAAAATGCCTAGCAAGCACTTTTTTGTGGAGCCTCATAAATGCCGTGTTTTGCTCAGTTGGTTTGTCCGATTGGTCAATGCTCAAATGTATATTTCAAAAGAACAACATTATCCATGTATTCATTCATATTCATAAATTTCCTAAAATGACTAAATGTAGCTAGAATCCATGTGCTACTCATTCACGTCTGTTTGCCTTAAGCTTTGTATATGCTGCTCCATTTACCGAGGCAGAGGAAACGTGGCACGACAGCCAGTTTACGGACAGGTTTGTGGAAAGTAGTTATGGTTTGTACCTCAGTCACTAGATTTGGGGGTTGTTGAGTGAAAAAGCAACTCTGGCATCGTCCCTCCAGAGTACACATCTAAAAATAACAAGTTAAAATGTGAAATGTTAAAATAACATTTCAGAATAATTGAGAGAGGGTAGGAGGGGGGCTCATTGGGTAGCACCACTGCCTCAAAGCAAGAAGGTTCAATCCCAGGGTGGAGCGGTCTGGGTCCTCCACGTGTCTGCATGGGTTTACTCGGGGTGTCTCTAAAGTGTGTGACTGTGTGTGAGCCCTACGATGGATTGGCATCCCATCTAGGGTTGTTTCTGCCCTTGCGTCCAGAGTTGCAAGGTGGGCACGGGTTGGCCCGCGACCCAGTGTGGATTAAGCGGAAGATAATAAATGAATGAATGAATAATTAGAGAACTGAGAATAACTGCCAAATTGAATTGCCAAAAGAATTGCCAGAAAGCATACTGATCTGTTAAAAACAAAATCACAAGGATGCTGTCATTAGGAATGATCGGTGTGTGGACTATGTAGGGAACTGCTGAGCTGGAGTAAAATGAAGGTGTGTCTTACCCTCCTTCGCAGATCGGTACCCGTGGGATCTCGTGAGATATGGAGGTAGACTGTTCTTCCTCGACTTCCTCGCCCTTAGGTGTATTTTCATTCTTTGTCTGCTCACCTTTCTCGAACTCTAAGTGGCCTGTGGACCCTGTGGCATGTACCTATACTCGAGAGAGACACGGGCAAGTTCACCAACCCTGCTCCGGGTGCCCAGGGAGACAGAGATGGTGAAATTCACATTCAACAATCTGCATATTGAAGTATGAAAACTGAGTTGCTGATTTATATGGAAGAAGGCAATACACGGCTTGTTTAACTGTTTCTGAAAGTCTATTATGCCACTTTTGAACCATATAAATCAATTCTTCTTTCCTCTTCAAAAAGTCCCCTTCATACTCCACGCACATATACACTCACCGGCCAGTTTATTAGGTACACCTTCCTAGTCCCCCTTTTACCTTCAGAAACGCATTGATTCTTTGTTCCATAGATCAACTAGGGGCTGGAAATATTGCTCCCTATATATAGCATCATGCAGGTGTTCCAGATTTGTCAGCTGCACATCCATGATGCAAATCCCAAGGGCTCTGTATAGGATTGCGACCTGCCGACTGTGGAAGTAATTTGAGTACAGTGAACTCATTGTCAAATTTAAGGTTCCACGTGGTCAGCAACAATACTCTGGTAGGCTGTGATTTTTTTAAACGACGCTCGGTTGGTATTACGAGGCCAACAAAAAAATATTGAGTAAGTGCAAATTGTAGCCTCGGTTGCCTGTTTTTAGATGACAGGAGTGGCGCTCACTGGACAATTTTATTTTCTCTGACCATTTTCTGTAAATCCTAGCAGTTTTTTTAAATACTCAGACCAGCCAGTCAAGTACAATGTGTACCATACCAAGTCCCTTTAGTCAACTTTCATCCCCATTCTGATACCTAGTTTGAGTTTCAGCAGGCCACCCTGACCACGTCTACATTCCTAAATGCATTGAGTTGCTGCCATCTAATTGGATGCTGAAATATTTGCGGTAGAGGCTGACACTTTTTCAGGAATCCCATGGGTCACATGATTCCCACGGGATTCCTGCGGGATATCACTCAACTTAACTATTACTCATGTGATTGGGATGGTACAGGACATAAAATTTAACGGGAGCAGACGGGAGCGGGAACTAATAAATAAAACAAAAGACAACCATAGAATAGGCACCGCCATTTTGTCTTTTTTTTAATTTCTTTTAAGAAACCTACAGTAAAACAATTTTAAGAACTACACGGCCCAGAAGCCACCGGTGCCTCCGGCGACAGCTTCCCGTCGGCATTCATAGAACAGCAGCAATGAAGGTAAACACGAGGGCTGCGTCCAAAATCGCATACTTCCATACTATACAGTACGCGAAAGAGCATGTAGTGTGTCCGAATACAAAGTATGCGATTTCGGACGCAGCCAAGCTCAGAAACTGATGTCGTAAAATTGATTTGCAACGCAAAGTCAGAAGTAACGACTTATCTATAAAGCTTTGTATGGCCTTTTTTCTTTATACAAAACTCAGGCACAGTTAGCAACAGTTCTCTTCCTTTGTGCAGTTTTTTCAGTGGGACAATAATGTTTTTTTTTATTTCGACCCGGGATTGGGATGGGACAAGATTATTTTCTGTGGGAGTGGGATGGGACAGGAATAAAAATCCACTCCCGTGTCACTCTCCAATAGACACCTGTCCACAAACACAACCAATCCCACGCCAACCTCCCCCACCATGCCCAAGACCAAAGGACTCCAGGGACAAAACGCACAAGGCTGGGATGGGCTACAGGACAATAGGTTACAGCTTGGTGAGAAGGAAACAACTGTAGGTGTAATTATTTAAAAAAATGGAAGAAACCCAAAATGTCAATCTTCCTTGGTCTGGGGCTCCTTGCAAGATCACCTTGTGGTGTAAGAATTATTCTGAGAAAGGCCCGGAATTAGCCCAGAACTACACGAGAGGACCTGGTCAATGAACTGAAAAAATCTGGAACCACAGTCTCAAAGGTGACCACTAGTAACACCACGTCGTCATGGATTAAAATCCTGCAGGACAAAGGAAGTCCTCATGCCAGCAAATGTCCAGGACCATTTGAAGTTCACCAGTTACTATCCGGATGACCCAGAGGAGGCATGGGAGAAGATCAAGTGGTCAGATGAAACCAAAATAGAGATTTTTGGTATGAACTCCACTCGCCGTATTTAAATGATAAAGGAGGAAGAGTACAACCCCAAGAACACAGTCCCAACTGCAAAGCATGGGGGTGGGAACATCGTAATTTGAGGGTGCTTTTCTGCTAAGGGACAGAACGACTCCACCGTATTGAAAGAAGGATATGGATGTAGTCGTGTGTTGTGAGATTTTGGCCAATGACCACCTCCTCTCAGTAAGAGCACTGAAGGTCATGGCTGGGTCTTCCAGCATGACAAAGACCTGAAACACACAGCCATGGCAACTAAGGAGTAGCTCCGTACAAAGCATTTCTGGGTCCCAAAGTGGCCTTGCCAGTCTACAGACCTGAAGCCAATGAAACATTTTTGGAGAGAGCTCAAACCCAGCGCTGCCCATCAACAATCTTTATGTAGGAGGGGGTCATAATAACGGTCAAAAACAGCAGGAAACATCTGTCCTCTGTAATTGCAAACAAAAGCTTCAGGTACCAAATAAGTTCTGTTTATCTATTGTATCAAATACTTTATCATACACTAATGTTCTGAATTTTAGAGTCTCTCACAGATAAAGTGTACCAACAATAAAAATTAGACCTTTCCATTCTTTGTGGGTGGTAAAACGTTACGAAATCAGCAGTGTATCAAATACTAATTTTCCTTAAACACCACTCACAAAATAGAGAATATTTTCAAATTAATATGAAGAGGATTCCACAAGAACTGCTGGACAATCTGATCCTGTCCATGCACAACCACGGTCAATGTGTTTTGGCACTCTTGGGTGACCGTACACCCTACTGACCAGTCAATGTGGGGGCACTCTCATCCAGTTGAACAAATCCCCATGAATACATCACTTCACTGCTCATCTCACTTTTACTTTCCATTCCCTTGTTTAATGAAAAATCAAACGCTTCTTTTTTGAATTGCTTCACATTCATTTTGAAATATCCCCACTTTTTGGGGGCAGTGTACACACAGTCTACTTACAGCCACTGAATGTTGTTCTTCGACTTCTTTTTGATGAGACGTACTCCCTCCAGCACGTTGGTGATGTCGTACAGGCGTCTCTTTTGGACGTTAAGCGTGTCGGCGGCCTGGTTCAGGTCCAGCACGCCATCCGAGGACTGTGCCAGCAGCTGGCAGAACTTCTTGGTCAGCAGGCCAAGAGACGTGTCATAGCGGGACGACTTCTCGGGAGGGGTTTTAGGAGCTGTAGTATCAAAAGTACCGGATGAACTTTGACGGTTTTTAACAGTCAAATACACAAAGGCAGTACAGACGATTAAAGAGATAAATGAATGCACTGATGAGGGACTTTACACGACCCTAAATAAGGCTTTTGTTTTATTCTGTTCAGTGGGCAAATGTGTGGGTGGCATTTTTATTGGCATTGCCAGTCGTGTTAAATTGATATATGGTGTCATTGCTGCTTTATTATGGCTGGCATCCATGCGATTTTATGCGTCTACATGGCTTAGGTCAGAATTTCATCATCGTGGACTACAGGCACTCCTAGAATGGCTCTAGTAGTACGTAATGCACGTTAAACTGTGCATAGATGAATAGATGGACACCCCGGCCACTTTATTAGGTACACCTCACTAGTTTGATTTCTGAACTGCCTTGATTCTTGATGCTCCACCACATCCCAAAGAAGCTCTACTGGACTGCGATCTGATCACTGTGGAGTCCATTTGATTATAGAGAACGCACTCATGGGGTTCCTTAAACAGTATTTTCTAAACTGTTTAAATCATGACCCTTGCATAAACTGCTGAGTTGTGTGTTCAGGCACCAGCTCCTTTGTGTTCTAGAATTCTAAAGACGTATTTGGGATCATTGGTTATTAACCACAAGCCAGACTGGATAACAGTATCACCTAGACGTTAGAACACCATAAGGATTCCATATCAGCCTTTACTGTTTCACAGTCTCTCTGCTAAGGCACATTGTGTACACATCCGAATCGTTTACCATCTAAAAACCTGCATATTGCACCAAGTACCAAGCTTGTTATCAATATACCCCAAGATCCACATGTTATGTTTTGTTCCCATCAAATATAGGCAATAATTAAAACAATGAATGTTGGTATTTATTTGGTTATTAATTCTGTTGCCCTAGGTTGCTGTATTGACCATATACCCGTATGTGAACGTTTTAGGACATACCTTTGGGGCTTTTGACTCGTAAAGCTGCTCTGCGATTCCTAGTCGCTCTTGCTGGTTCAGTGTACTCGTGGTCTATGATGTCCATCTCTAAACGTCGTTTGGCCTGTGCACACAGAGCGGAGGAGAAGATCAGCTTGCAAACAACAACTACAAATGCGTAGACTGAGTCAAACCAAACGTAACAACGACTAAACGACTGCCGTTTCAGTGCCATGACTTGTCAAACGATCTTGGCTGTGCTTATACACTACACTGGGTACACGGAGTTCAACGTCTTGTCAACGCAAATCTCTAAATCTGTCGATCGCATGGCAAGGATATTGACAGAGTCTAATGGACATCCTGAAGTTCAAACCAAGCATCTGAACGTGTAAGAAAAATGATTAGTAACTGAGTATTTCAGAAACTTCTGATCTACTGAAACTCTAGGGTTTATAAAAAATGGTCTGAAATAGAGAAAATATCCAGTGAGGTTCTCTTACAGAAAATACCTTGTTGATGACAGAGGAAAACGATCTAATAAAAGGAAGTAACTCAACCACCTTGTTACAACCGAGTTAGGCAAAAGAGCATCTCTGAACACACAACAAATAGAACCTTGAAGCAAATGGGCAACAGCAGCAGAACACCAGGGGTTACTTGTCAGTTAAGAACATGCAACTGAGGGAACAACTCACATGGGCTCAAAAAAGCTGAAGTGTCTCGATTTCTGGTTCGACTTTCAGATGGTAGGGTCAGAATTTGACAGAACATGAAAACATGAATCCATTTAGTTGGACCAATGGTTCTGGTTGCTGGTGGTGTAATGTTATGAGGGAGATCATCTTGGCACGCTTTGGGTTTCTTAATAGCAATTCAGTCCCGTTTAAATGCCACAGTCGACCACAGTAGTTTTACTGACCATGTTCATCTCTACATGAACACCACCATCTTCTGAGGGCTACTTCCAGCAGGATATCACTCGAAGTCCCAAAGCTCAAATCATATCAAACTGCTTCTTGTCCAGGACAATGAATGGACTCAGATGGCCTCTGCAGTCACCAAATCTCAATCCAATAGAACACCTTTGGGATTTTCACATCATGGATGTGCAACAGACAGATCTGCAGTAAATACTTGTTGCGTCGTGTCAATGTGGACCAGAATCTCTATGGAATGTTTCCACAACGAATTAATGCAGTTCTGAAGGCAAAATGGGGTCCAAGTGTTTAGTCAAGTAATTTGTGCACTGTTGTCTGTTATATGTCTAATTTACTGGGGGTGTATCCCAGAACGCGCGAAATGTACATTAAGTAACAATGAATCTGATGTCATGAACATGTCAAACGTTTCTTAGTGACGTGCAAATTAATCCATCACTCTACCATTCAGAGATCTTTCATTCACATATTCAATTCATTTTTCTTTGTATAGCGCTTTTTACAATAGACAGTCACAAATCAGCTTTACATTCATGTATGAACAAGTATCACAATTTGAAATGTTATTTGTTCCTAATGAGCAAGCCAGTGGCGACAGTGGAAAGGAAAAACCCCAAGATTAAGAGGAAGAAACCTTGAGAGGAACCAGACTCAGAAGGGAAACCCATCCTCTTTTGGGTACTAAACATCATTAACATGATATATAAAACATTTAAATGTATTAAGTCTATGAAGAGATGGGAGAGGGAGAATCTTTGGCATGGCTAATCGTTCCGTCTTATAGGTGAGGGAGCACCTATAGTGCATCGTATCCTGTAACAATCCAGTTCAACCTTCTGCCATGTCCTCCTATGGCAAAGGATATAAAATGGTTTGTAAACTCCAACGCTTTCCCCTGGCCTACACAGAGCTCTGACCTTGACTCTATCGGACATCTCTCAGATGTACTGGAAAGCTACCAGTGAGCCAGAACATGGAAATTTTTACCCGCATCACTTATTGGAGGGCCTCTAAATGTTGTCACACGCAAGTAGAAGGCCAATAAGAAACCATGTGTGATCTACTACCCACCCATGCCTAGAGTTGACATTTTCCAATAGGATCTAGAGAATTGTATGCACTAGAAAACCGTTTCAAACCACACAAACATCTGACACTAACATTTCTACTGTAGCCAAACAGACAAATCAGTAAAGTGTTTGATGACATTCTATATAAACTACATTGCTTAACTTGGAGGGAAATATCGATTCTTGCATCTTCACACCCGATTACTAAACGTCCATGTAACAGGGAGCCCAGGATTAACCGGTGGCACAGGACGCAAGGAGGGAGTCAACCACAGGCGTCAAGACAGACCATTTGACAACACAACTCTTGAATGTCAACTTACCAGGAGAAAACCCACTTAGACACAGCTACAACAAACCACGTCCACTGCACTCAAAACCTTAAGGCGACAGGGCTAGCCCCATATTGCCCAAACTTAAAAGGCACAAGCATCACAAAGAGCACAAACTACAATAAATAGTACAAGAACTACAAAGATCTGGGCCAAAGTTAAAGCCCAGAAGTTAATGAAAGCCATCATCCCCATCCCCCATCAACAAACCAAGGCAAGCCTGAGCTGAATCCCAAATGGCTTCCTATTGAAATGTATAGTGAAAATACATAGGGGGAAGAGATCAGAATCCAATCACGATCAGAGTTGTTCCTATTGTCTAAAAAGCTCAATTATAAAACAGCCTCACTACTGTACGACCTCTATTTATTAAATTAAACCGTTTTCACCGTCTTTGTACGGTACTTAAGTAAACACTTGAGATTCGTCAAGTCTGCAGCTTGGGCCTGTTGTTTTTGTACTACATGCTCCTCAAAGTAGCTTGTTTTAAGGTTAAAAAACATGCCAGGTCTTTAAAAAGAGTCAAAGACTTATAAAGAAAAGATAAATAACATTAAGCTTTTACTTAACCCTTCAATACGGATCATGTAACACTAACACTTGTAACTAGCCAAGCCCCAAGTTAGCCATGTTTGTTTATGAGTGGTTAAAGAATAAAGTATGCCTTAAGAGTAGCGTCGTTTCTGCTAATTTGTTCGTCTTTGATAAGTAATGTTTAAGAAATTGATTATTTGAGTTTAAACTTTAAATAAACTAATTACTTGCGGCGTT
>JAUZSV010328693.1:0-19292 GCA_034780495.1 Parotocinclus cesarpintoi | reverse complement strand
TGACCAAAAAAGTCCTTATTTACGGGCACAACAAACCAAAATTATTTTTCTTTTGTTTTAGACCTAGTATTAACATTAGACTTGAAACATACAGTCATACAAGCGTTTTATAACTCAATATTCACCTGAGATCTGAGAGTCTGCACTTGTTGTGCTAAGATACGTTTGAATAAAGGGTCCCTTATTTTCCAGTTATTACATAAAGCCAGATAATGTGCAGGAAAGCTTTCAAGCAAATGCAATGAATGAATTGAAGCTAACAGACAGGATTTAATCAGTGTTTTTGAATGTTCAGATTGTTCCCCGCGATAACGGCAAAACCAAAACACGAGCCTCCTGGTGCTCCTGAACATGAATTTGGTGGAAGTTATTGAGAGGCCGTGTTGCACGTACACATCGTACACCAGTCTCAGAGACAGCCGCTTGCTTATGTAATCAGTCTGGGGCCAGCTGCTCTAAAACAGTGCTTACATACTGTGTGTTTCGTTTCGATTCAAGGCCTCGCTTGGGCGTAAATGGAATTTAATAATCCATTTCATTAAGGCTTGCACTGCAGTAGATGTGTAGACTTGCCAGGACAGGAAAGAGCAGCGGTAAAGAAGCAATCTTAGAGTAGTAGCATGTAGGATTCAGGTCACATAACCTGATCTGTAAGGTTGCATTATGGTATTTCACACCGCGTGTAAAGACCTTTAAAGAATGTGAACGTAGAAAGACGTGACTGGTTGTTTAACTTCCTCCATCTTACATAATCCAACTCCTTCCTGATCAGGACAGGCATGAAGCTGTGTAACTCCACCAAAAAGACAATGTACGGAAAATGATTAGGAAAGCTGAACGCAGACGTGAACACTGTGATGATTTTATACCATGGGCCAATCGAATGTCAACACTTTTGCTTTGTTAGATAGATCGTAAAAACAGGCCTACTAAATACATTACTTGAGTTAAACAAACGGATCTGGCATCCCAGTATTTTTTTAACAACCAGAACCAGAAGTTGCTTCAATGACCTAAATATTAGCGATATGCTAGCTGTACCTGGATATGCTATACCTGATACCGCAAGGTTTAGGATCTAGCATTTATTTTCATGGTCACTCTTGACACTGAAGGCAAGTTAAATAAATTTTTATAGCGCTTTTTACAATGGTGCATTTTCTTAAAGGAGCTTTATTATATTATATTCTTTTAAAAGCCCAATCCCAAGTTGAGCAATCCTAGGGTAAAAGGAAAAACTCACATTTAACCTAAATGTTAAAGGAAGAAACCTTGGGAGGAACAAGACTCAAAAAGAGATCTGCCTTCTTGGGTGGCCTAGATGTTAATTGAAATAGTGGAATAGTGAAATTAAGTAAATAATACAATGAAATTAAATAATGTAAACGATTTGAGATAAAGAGTCCTCAGCAGGAAGTCCTTGGAGGCACGTCGTCCCCTGATAACTAAATGACTGAGGGAGTTACTGCACTCTGGTGGGACCTGAGCATGGTTGGACTGGTATCTGTTGATGAAGACCAGTAGAGTGATGCTGGAGGTGGAAGAACATCTAAGTTTGTGGTGCTGGAACTGGTACCAGAACATCAGTTTGGAGAGAAAAGAGAAAATGTAGTTACTTATTGTTTAGGAACACAGAGTCTATTAACAATCACTGATGCCATGTGCAGCATTAACTATAGCATCATGGCTAAAAAAAACCACAAGGTAACTCAGAAAAGAGGCTAGGTTTACACCGAGCCATGCGTCCCAGTCTAAATCTAACCAAAAGCTTTTCTAGGGTTTAAAATTTGGAGTGTCTGAATCTCAAACTAAAGTGAGAAGTTTAAGTAGGAAGGTAAAGTAACACCTTGGGGTGATCAACAACACTCCGTCCTGATCAACCATATCTTACTTTGGTTCAAGTATTAGAAAGGATGTGGTTTAGGAAAACCAGTTGATGCTATAGCATGCTGACTTTAACATATAACTATAACAGCGTTTCTGTTTGCTATTTCAGCCGAATGGTTTAACTTGTGTGTCCCTGGCGATGAGCCTCGTACTCCACCGTGTCTAATTCAGAACAGGCACAAATTTTAGGGAAAGCTTTAGGGGGAAACTTTCCAATTATAAAGTGAGCACAATCGCTCAAGGGCCATTGAAGTCGTAACAACAGGGTCAAGTGTGGGTCCTGTGGGGAGGGATGACCTTGCGCTCCTGTGTTTATTGGAAATTATTTTGACCCGAGTTGGCATCGAGCCATTAACGTCCACCTGGCAAACCTTCTGACCACGAGCTCTGCGATCCACACGCTTAGCTTTTACCTCGACCAAAGAAACAAAGTGGCGGTTTCTTGGAGAAGGGGAATGCGTATGCTTCGATACAGTTTGAAGAAGTCAGACATATGGTGGAAGTCTGGTGCGATTTATAGCTAATTATATCTTGGAGATCTAATGCTTAGGGGATACCATATGCCCAAGAGCTCCAGGGTTTTCCTGCTAAACTTACTCCCTATTAGGTTTCACTCGCATTCCATAGGCTTTGTCGCTCTGATGTGGAAGCTTTGTGTCTGGGAATCCTAAAGGTTGCTATCTCAGTTGTTTGTGCTTGTCCTCATTGCTCAGAGTTATGGTTTTTGAACATGGCAGAACTTGCTGCTTACCCTGGTACTGTCTCTGCACACTGCCTGGACAGTTCAGGAACCCTTAGAATTAGTTAGATTTCAGGCCTAATTACTAGTCTGGTCTGGTCTAGTCTTTAATCAAGGCATAATTAAGCAGAAAACACTGTCTTCATCGAGCACGCTGATTAATTCCTGACAGGCCGAACTGGAAAGAGTAGGTGAACCCCTGACTTTAAGAGCTATTAGAACCTCCTGTAGGAGCATTACTGTTTCCTTTTGCGGCTGATTAGACTTGAGCTTAGACCTTTGGAAGGTTACGTAATTCCAAAACTGATAAAGTTTTAATAAGAAGACTTTATGGCTCTCAAGACTTAGACATACGTGAAACAAAGTACGGATATACACCACCTAACGAGCAAATTGCCTGTCAAACAGGTTGTTGACCAAAATGGTCATTGCCCTATAGACGTTACTGTGGTCCTTTTAATGCTACTGTAATGTATATAAAGGCTATTTTCATAAGAAAGCTATGTACAGACAGGAGATACCACCGAGCGATCGAAACCAAACATGCAGTGACAGATCAGCTAGATGAAACAAAGTCAAATTTATTTATATAACACTTTTTACAACAGTGCACTGTCTCAAAGCAGCTTTACAATATTAGATTATCTTAAAAGGCCAATCCCAAATTTAGCAAACCTAGGGCGACAGTGGAAAGAAAAAACTCCCTGAATGTAGAAGGAAGAAACCTTGGGACGACCAAGACTCAAGAAGGGACCCGACCTCCATGGGTGGCCTAGATGTTCATTAAAATAATTCAGTTGTATTAATAGTAAATAATACAATTTAGATTGATAATGTATAATTGTAATTAGTATTAACAATAAAATGTAACATTTAAATTAAATGACCACATAGCTTTAACGTAACGAGTCCTCAGCAGTAAGCTACTGTGTCCTTATAACTAAATGATGGAGGGAGTTACTACACTCTGGCAGGACCTGGGTATGGTGGGACTGGTTTTTGTTGATGAAGACCAGTAGAGTGATGCTGAGGTGGAAGAACATCTATGCACGACGCTGGAGCTGGTACTGGAACATAAAACAGAGACTCAACCAGTGGATATGGACCAGTTTATATAGTTATAGGTTAAAGAGAATATACAGGTAGTGTAAGTATGGTACTACTTACAATAGGACAGATACATAGACCCTGTTTTCCAATGAGTGTGTTATTTACATTTTCTTTAACAGGTACAAATTGTTTTTTGACAAACCTAGTGCACCTTAGAGAAGGCAAAGCCTTGCGCACCCCCTCTGATGTTTGTTTGGGAACAGTGGATCTAGGGCAAGAGTGTCATACTCAATTAAAGTTCATTATTTCTTACAT
Source organism: Parotocinclus cesarpintoi (assembly GCA_034780495.1). Taxonomy (NCBI): domain Eukaryota; kingdom Metazoa; phylum Chordata; class Actinopteri; order Siluriformes; family Loricariidae; genus Parotocinclus; species Parotocinclus cesarpintoi. The sequence goes on along the minus strand of JAUZSV010328693.1, from coordinate 15,301 downwards.
TGTGTTGTAGATCGTTTCCAAAACCTTGGTTGCAAATTTATTTTTCAATGAACAAAGTTGGTAAGTAACAATAGTTCTTGTTTGTACGTTCTCTATACGTGTAAATCGTACAATAAAGGTTTAATAAACATTTAATATATGTTACATAGCACGTCCCGTCTTGTAACATAGGGCATGTTCGTTTAATCGGACCAGCCAGTTTTTAGGACCAAAATGACTGATGTGGTCCAATTAACCGGAATCGACTGTATATATATACACTGCTCACAAAAATTTGGGGATATTTCAAAGAATTCAGTGGACTGCGGTTGCCTAGATGTTAACGTACTGGACTCCAGACCCGATGGTCCAGGATTCAATCCCACCTCTTGTCAAGCTGCCATAGTTGGGTCCTTAAGCAAGGCCCTTAACCCACAATTGCTTAAATTGTAAGTCTGTATCTGGATAAGGGCGTCTGCTAAATGCCATAAATGTAAACCTAAGAACTGCTGGACAATCTTATCCTGTCCATGTCCCGTCACTTTCGGTGTGTTTTGACACTCTTCGGTGACCATACACCCTATCGAACAGCCAATGCTGGGGCACACTCGTCCAGTTTGACATGATTTTGTTTCCCTGCACATATATGCCACTTACTACACAATCACCGTAACTGAGTTTGCATCTCATTTGTGTAATGAACAACTTTTTAACTTTTATTTTGTTTTCTGATCTTCTTGTTTAATGGAAAAATCGGAACGCTTCTTTTTTAATGGCTTCATATTCATTTTGCTTCCCATTTACACCTGATACCTTGTAACAATAATGAGTCAGGTGATACTGGGGAGGGAAAACTGGGCGTAATTTGTCCACTTTCAGTTAGGGGTGTACTTACTTTGTTGCTAGTGGATTAGACATTGTCTGTTTGTTGTTATTTTGAACGCACAGCAAATTAACACTTCTACCAACTGTAGACAGAAGTGTCTTAATACGATATAATAAATAAGTTCCAAAAATGTGTGAGGTGTGCTCACTTTTGTGGGATACCACATACATGCTAAAGCTCCCAAAGATCGGAATGAAGATCAGCAGCTAAAATGTTATTGTAAAATATCTAAACCAGTTCTTCCTGAGAATAAACCGATCAGGGACCTGCGCCTTTTTGACCTGGCTGTTTCGAAAAATCAAACAGAAGCAGCACATAAAAGGCGCGGTAACGTGCAGAAGAACATTAAGCATGACAGAACGCCTGCGGCACAATATATGCGCGTGGCAGGTAGGCAAAAAACGATGAATATTCAAAACGGGTTGCGCATTAGAATATTAAATATTGATTTATTTATGTGTCTGCCATTAGGGGTCATCATCTGGATCAGCAAACAATTTTTCAGGGCTCGAAATTTTCACGCCGTGACAGGCGCATTAAGCAGGCGGCGACGGGAAATGGTGACATGCGCACTTTCGTTGCCCTCCGTACTGAATTTACGCCGTAAAAGTGCCTGGCAATATTATAATGCAAATCCCTTATGGGAGAATACCTGTGCGCGGGTGCGAATATAAATCACGCCGGATTCACCTTTCTTTTCTTTATTACCAAACCGCAGCAGAGTCGGTGGGTATGTAGAGGGGGATAAAGCGGCTCCGGCTGGTGCACGGAGAAAAGAAAAAGGTGATGATGGATCCTTTGTGTGTGACACACAGCAGCATTAGGGTGCCTCCGTTTGTCAGGCCAACATTAAGGGCTAATTTTGAAAATCTAGCGTGCAGTCAATTTCCTGCAGCCGCCGGCTGAAAGGTAGCCCGGTGACAGGAGAGCTAATTTAGCCCTGCCTTATTTACCACTATGCATCATCTCAGAGCGTGACGCCGACACTCACACGGCCCTGATTAAAAATTACACCGGGGCCCGAGCACGGCCAGGATATTTATGATGACACCTCACGTTCGCTTAGGTACGGTGGAGGAAACCCCTCTAGGAAAAGAGCGGGTTTGTATTTTTATGCACTTGCGTGTGATGCCGAGCATCTGCCGTTTCAGGAAGAAAAAGGCAAACGTGGCAAATGTTTCTTTTTAATACCAGTGAGCAAGGTTAACGCGGTTTACCTTAGAGAGGGATGAGGGGAGTAGGGGGGGGGGTTCGGGAGCAGGTAGATAAGCGTTTTGTGTACTTTTATGATACACAGCGCAGGACACATGCCTTATAATCACACTTCAACAGAACTGTCTGGTTTTTAATCCGTGAAAAAAAAATCTGCGGTCATCTGACTGAAACTCTATCCTATCTGTTTGTTTATCTGCTTGCTCGTTTGTTTCCCACGTTTTGCTGGTCAACACATTTTCTCCAAACATGCATAGACAAGGCCTGGATGAAATGTTTTAAATTGTTCAATAAAACAAAAATGCAATCAGCAAAATGTATATAATCCAACCTATATTATACAGTACTGTGCAAAAGTCTTAGGCCACCATTAGATTTCACATATCGTCAATGATTAGATCCAAACAATTTGTCGCTTTGTCGCGTTCAGACCTTTTGCCTATTGTAACCTTTTCACCCCATTTACCCCAAATGTGGCTTTTTGGGTGATAGCCTTCTAAAAAGACCCTTTTGGTCCAGCTTTTTCTAAAGATTGATACGAATTTCCTGGTTGACTTGTAATAGGAATATGGGAATCCTGGGAAAGAATGATATATGGTCATTATACCACTAATAAAATGACCTATCTACTGGTGTCCTAATACTTTTTGCACACTGTCATTACAACATTTTGAAAATGAAAGCAATTCATAATCAGTAATTGTTGCAATTGTTGTAATAAATGTTTCCGCCTTTATTATGTTATATATAATGTTTTTTGATATAAAAAAAATAAAAAAATAAAAAAAATATATATATGTGTATACAATGTATACACTTCATATCAAATAACATTATATTATACATTATATTATATAATAAAGTTATATTATATATATATGTATAAAGTTATAATTTCTATAATTCCTTAATTCTTTTTGTAAATAAAACACTGAGTATTTAGTCCCAGTGGTGCCACTTTGGCCAGGTCATACGTCAATTAAGTGTACCTGAGGTAGAGAGCCAAACAGGGAATCATCCAGTGGTGGTGTAACCACGACCCCGACCCAGCTCTTTAACACCCTGAGTACTGTACTAATAGGAGCCTTCGCAACCTGGCCACAATAAATATAAAAAAATGACTAATGAAATAATAATTCCATATAATCATTCATTTGTCATTTATATATCATATATATGCTGTTTTACTTAATTCGGAATTGCTCAGGTAAGTGCAGAACTTTTTGTAGACTTTTTCCTAGTCACCACCTAAGCCGCTATGTGCGCTAGGCACCAGACCACGGTACGAATCCGAATTTGGGATGAGTCTCACACAGTATCGTCCGCCAGCGGAAAAGCAGTGTGTGATAGCTATTCGATGGCTATTTGTGAGTGAGATAGGTGGTGAGAAAAATCAAACTCTTAACGCCTATAACCATCTGTCAAAGACTTCGCAGAGATAAGGGTGAGATTAGGGGGAATAAACAGATATTCTCGAATCCGAGCCCTCGGGCGACCAGGAAAATAAAAGAGAGGGAAGGAAGAGAAGATATATATATATAATATATATCATATATATATATATATATATATATATATATATAAACTCATAGGGACGAGCAGCAATGACATTGTGATTTAAAGGCAGACGGAGATTACAGTGTGTAACCTGCACTGACAACAGACAGATGATTGGCAATATGGCCCCCAAAGCATGATGATGATGGTGATGATGACGCTTGACATAATGTTGTTGTTGATGGTGGGGGTTAGGAATAGTATTTTCTTTAGTGATTCATCTACAGAACCATTCCGAGCTGAGCTGAACCTTCATGTCCTTTTCTCTCTCTTTCTCTCTCTCTCTCTCTCTCTCTCTCTCTCTCTCTTTCTCTCTCTCTTTCGCTGTCTGTCTTTATCTCGCTCGCCAGTACTCAGGCCGGAGAGCTTCAGAGAGACATTTTGGAGCTCCTGAGGCGGCATCGGATCCGTGTAAATTTACCGTGAAGGCTCTTAGAAGTGCTATTCAAGAGGGAGATTTCCTTTAAAGCTCTCATTTAAACCCTTCAGAAGACAAAACGTGCACTATCCTCACGGGGCCAAGAGGCTCCAGTGTTTGAATCTGACACAGAGCCGTTTGGAGACGTAAATGATCCCGAAACACCTCTGCTAGCGTACTGTGAGAGTCAACCGGAGTAATACGGCACCAGCTAGTTTTGGTATACCGGGAAAGTCCATGCCATCCACTAGTTGTGTACTAAATATAGATCCATTTTTGGTGGGGTTTCGTAAGCTAAATCGGTCCTGGACGTGCAATGCAACGGCTTTACCGGCAGATGTTAGTGCCATAGTTATATGTGTTATGACTGGAGACTGGATATTATGTACAAAGTAGGGTTTATTAGACATAAATGCAACATACAAGGATTAAAGTAAATACTGGAGGGTATAAAGGATGTGATGATGATGACCCAAGGTAGGTGGACCGAATGGGCAATGAGTAAAATACAACAAGAAGGTGCAAAACAACACAGAAATAATTTGCGTTGTTTAATGTACATAGACATTTTAGTTTCAGATACTTTACTGGATTTTCATAATGTTTTGATATAAAATACTGTGCAAAAGTATTAGACCACCGTTATATGTGTTTGTTCTAGCGATGATATAATGAATATCTAACATAATGTGGTTGATCTTCGAATTGTCTCTTTTTCCTCTGATCTTCATTCCAGTCTCTGTGAGCTTCTCACCCTGCTCTCCTTCTATGGGCTTTAGAAGGGTCTTTGTGTCCCGATAAAGTTCCCAAATCCTGCCATTGCACAAGTGTAAGGTTAGGTCACTTGTGTAAGGAAATATTTGTCACTGGAGCCTAGAAGTCTGATTTTCTGTAATATTGGGTCCAAATTTTCCTAATTTTTGTGGTGATATTCTACCAAAGAGACTAAGAAATCATTTTATATGGTTATGCCATCAATAGTCTCTAATCTAATGGTGGCCTAAGACTTTTGCACAGTACTGTATACTGTAGTGAAATCGATTCTGCCCTGTTCCTGCATGATATATTTCGGTGCTTCCGCCGCTTCGTGAGTCTAAACCGTAACAGCCACCAAAATGCTTAAGGGTCGGACAAATGCTTTTCAATTTCTCTGCAAACATAGCCACGATAGCCAAACAGTTAAATCTTCCTTTGCCTGTACCACAGCACAATGCCTCAGGCTTACATGGGTAACGACCGCTGTTTTTCCTGTTCAGGCACTGAGTACAATGAATTCTTCAGCGAGGTGAAGCCAGAGATCCCGCAGCGCCATTAGGGCCACAGACTGCGAGGAGAGCCTCCTCCAAACTCGAATGAACATCTGTAGTTTTTAGTAGTTTTTTTCCCATTTAACAAAAACACAATTTCTGAAGTACTGCATGCTTACAGGAAAAAAGAAGAAGAACAGGCGAACTAAAAAAAGCAAGGAACAGCCATGAGAGCGTACTGGTACTGGCTAAGGATTTCCGGTAAGATCCTCCCGCTGGAAACACTGATGGCACGGACCTGAATTTAGGCTATATGTGAAAAGTTTGTGAACAGTTTCCCACTGTTGTCGCCCCCTTCTCTCTCAGACACTATTGTGATGGCTGACCAGCCTGAAAGGCAGCACAGGTACTCAAACTCTGGTCAAAATGGTGCTTGTTAGCCCTCTTGAGACACTCAAGTGCCTAGATCTCATGTATGAATGACTTCTGATGATTCACTGATCCAAGCAAATCCTTCGTAGCGCTGCGACCAGTTTAAACACGCCTCTAGCAAAGAAACCTACCCCAGACGCAAATGAACCATAATAATATGCTAAGATTACCTGGGCCAGCTAATGAGGGTCTGCTATGAGACTAAAAGTTGACCCCAGTGATGGATTGGTGCCCTGTCAAGGATCTACCTCTGCTTATGGAGAGTCCATTTTGGATTAGGCTCCTTTTTCCTAAACCTTAGCAGGATGAATGAGGGTAAAATGTGCGGCTGTTTGTTAAAGAGCGTGGCGGATCTCAGTCTTGGTTGAAATGCAACTTTTCAAACAGATGGCATCAGTTCTTTTGAGTCGCTCTTAGTACTTAGGACCTTAAGAGGTGACACCAATTAACACTGTATTAACAGCTTTCATGTGCTGTGGTTTGAGATGTTTCTTGGATAATAAGAGTCATAAGAGTACGAAAGAAATAAAAGCAGTTCTTGGTAACGACCTCAGATGTCTTTAGATTATTGTTTAATGATTTATTCTTGTTCTCTCTTACCCACCAGCACAAAGTCACTTTTTCTTGAGATCTTTAGAACGTTCTGTTGAGGCACAACCCGTGCTCATGATTACCACTCAGTTTTACCTCAACAAACCAAATAACCAAGTCAGTGTTCCTGAGTTAAATGTAATGATATTTACAGTGGATGTTCTCTTATCCAGTGCAAAAACCTAATTATTGTCGCTTAATTGTAATTAGCTGTCTACTTCAGCAACGACGCCGGCATTAAATGGTGTTTTAAGCTAACTAGTTTGTTAACTTTACAATCTGTCACAGGCTGTAAATGCACTAATGAAAACCTCAAGACCAAGCCAGTTTGGCAGATGTTTCATTACGCATAGTTAGGAGGTTTTGACAGCGGGACGGGTTGTAAAAAGGGTGAAATATTTCGAGTACCCATTCATTTTGGTATTTGTAGTTTACCTTTTTTGTAACTCATTGCATTTTCAAAACAGTCTCATCACTTTTAGTCACGGTCACGGAAAAGCCGGTGCCCAGCTGGCACGGGGTTCAAGGCAGGAACGCCCCTAGACAGGGCACCAATCCATCACATTAAGGGCATTTTGGAAATGCAGAATTTAATTAGAATATTAATTATTAGTCTTTGGAAGGTGGGAGGAAACCGGAGTACACCGAGTAAACCTCCACACTGGGAGATTTTGGGGGTAGGATCCCAGAGCTGTGAGACCACAGTGCCAACCACTGCACCCCCATGCAGGCCCTGTTTATCTATTTTATCTGCTTATATAGTTTTTAAAAAGATGACAATTCTAACGGCATGCAAATCCGAGGTGGGTCACTCCTGTGTACACCTTAACACCAGAAGTGTCAAGCATGACTTTCTCGAGGTTTGTCTCTGGGACAGTAAATTCTAATTCTGTAATGAATGAATCTATATTAAAAATCATCTAATATTTCTAAAAGTGCAGGTGTAAAAGAAAAACTGCTTTAAAATGATTTGATTAAAATACAGAGTTTCAGAATATGTGATAATTTCTACATTTTTTTATATCCTGATTTACCGCATGACTCAATACTGGTGTGTCTAATTATGAGCAATTTAGCAGCATTTATAAAAAAAAAATTGTAATAAAGAAAATTTAAAAAATCAGCTGGTTTGGTGGGTAGCACCACTGCCTCACAGCAAGAACGTCCCGGGTTCAGTCCCAGTGTGGAACTGTGTTGAGTCTGCATTTCCTCCCCGTGTCTGCATGGGTTTACTCTGGGTACTCGGGTTTCCTCCCACAGTCCAAAGACATGCGTGTTAGGTTAATTTGGATGTCTCTAAAGTGGCCCTTAGTATGTGACTTTGTGTGTGCCCTACGATAAATTGGTGTCCCATATAGGGTTGTTCCTTCCCTTGCACCCAGAGTTGCCGGGTAGGCACTGGCTGGCCCCCGACCCCATGTGGATTAAGCAGAAGATAATGAATGAATGGATTTAGATCAGCTTTTTAAATAAACACGATTAGTTTTTTGCTTTAAGCACATTTAGAGATGTACTTTTCTAGAGAAGCCGTGCTTCAACTTGACCATAAGTATTTCTTCTTTAGATTAGCTTTTAGTACTTTTATTTAATGGAAGAATTTGTGTACTTTTACCTCCCGTTCTGGTTCTGTCTGTCGTTAAATGTGTTTGATTTTGGTTCAGGTTTCCTGTGATCTGTTGGTTCACTCTCAGACCAGGGCTGTCCCTTTGTGCTGCGAAAAAACTGTCCACAGCTCAGTGTTTCAATCCTGTTTGTTTTAAATCATACATGTAACCTGGCATCTGAATTTTAAACCGCACCTCTCTGCTGAGACATGAAGGAGAATTATTAATCTAGTCGCCCTAAATTAAGGGTGTGGGGAGCATTGAAATGTCTAATGAGTCTGCAGGTTTCTGGGTCCAGAACACAGTAATTATGGTGTTATTGGGCCGCGTGAGGTCACGCTGCATTGTCACAGCGTGAGAGACGGAGTCGCATGGGCCAGGGAATGGAAAGACACGCCGACTTTGAATCTGAGGAAGCGCTGGAGGTGTTGATGGTGATGATTAGCTTGTCTACATGGCTTTCTGGAAATACCTGCTGACACCAAGGTGTCTTTCTGAGCGTAGTGGTAGTGGAGGTGGAGGGGGTGCCTCTCCTGTTTCAGCCCCGGTTGACAATTAAGACCTGGGTGACTGTAGCCGGGGGTTAATTCAGCTCATTAAAAGAACTAGGTCATTAGTGGAGAATCAGGGTTCTTAAAGGCGGCACAGGGAGAGACTGGAGGAGAAAGGAGGGAGGGGTCGGCGGAGGGAGGGAGGGAGGGGGGCGCTGTAAATTCAGCATCTCCACGAACATGGCTCTTACATTAATTAACCTCCCTTTTCCTTGTTGAGGAGGAGAAAAAAAATCTGTTATCATATATGCACATGGCTGTACACCAATTAATTGCGAAGAAAAAGAAGCTAGTTTACCGTCATCCCAGTGGTCGCCTTGTCTGCCTGAGCGGGAGATCCTTTATTCTGAGAAAGGAGAGATGAGAAAAGAAGGTTGGGGGGAGAAGAAAAGAAAGAGAGAGAGAGAGAGAGAGAGAGAGAAAAGTCGTGTGTGATGAGCAAAAAAAGGGCATTAAAATTAAGAAGGGAATCGCGGCAGAAATCGGGCTCGCCTCGGGGGAACCCGGCAAATAAAAGCCACGGAAATGGAAATAAATAAGCTTTGCTAATACCTCACCTTAGGAGAGCCGACGCCGAACCCCGGCGTATTCGGTAACACCTCAGTGGAAGAGTATTAGAGCCTCGCTCTGTGACCTTCAAAGGGGGGTTAGGGCGTACTCTGGGATATTTTAAGATATTTTAAACGGCGGAAATGAGCTCATAGTGACCGTCTATTGTTTTATTTCATGCTAATAAAATAGTACCTAAAGGATTCCAAGAACCGGCTTAAGATGTTTATTCCACCGCCGTTCCAGTCGCTGGCTTTAATTTCACTTTCTGACCTCCAGGTTCGGATCAAAGCGCCGCCACCCCTTTGTCTCACTCGGCCTCAAGTCCCCAACTATCCCCCGATTTCTTTTTCCTCTACACACACTCTTATGCGCACAAACACACACACTGGCACGGACTGTTCCAATTTCATACATTTCAGAGGAAAGATAATTATCCCCTCGGATTGAAATTCAGCAAAGAAGTAAATAATTTTTTTTCTTCCGCACACTTGAAAAGCTGCGGCTCGACAGTGGGGGGAAGCAGCTCGCAGCCGTGGTGCTGTGAAACTAGATGGACCTATTTATAACATTTAATAAAATGCTCGCATTTGGGCATAATTAAGCAGATTGATGGGGGTGACAACGTGCCCGTGATTGAGCGCTGTCTCTGTCACTTCTTCGGCGGGCTTAATATGAGACAGCCATCTTCACGCTCCAGCCGTTTGACACGTCCACGCTCTGCTAGGTGCCATCAGCGCCCATACATAGCCATAGTCAATGGTCCAAAATACAGGTACGAATTCGCTGGGTTCATGTTCGAGAGTGCATTGCTGTTGATGGTATTCCCTCTGTATTAAGAGAGAGAGAGAGAGAGAGAGAGAGAGAGAGAGAGAGAGAGAGACTTCATTGATGAGACGATTTGAATTTAAATGATATAATACTTGAGACTGTCTAATTCTCCCATACATATTTAATCTAATGTATTATCATCTTCTGGTCTCCTAATTTTCTAATATGAGGCTTAGCAAGACAGAGCAAGTGAATGGATGTGTAAGAGTCGAACCTAATGACCAAGGGTTCAATCAGTTCCATCCATCCATCCATCCACATATCCATCTATCCCTTTACCAATCTATATATCCATTATTTTATTAAAATGTATGTCTTTTTTCATACATTATTTGCTCCCTTTACTTTGTTCTCTAGTGATCAGGACCCCCGCGTGGCCACCTCAGATCAGGGGTGGTGGATCATTCTGACGGGGTGCGTTAGTGTGTGTTGTCCAGATCGAACACAGCAGTGCTGCTGGAGTTTTGCCTGGACACAAAAACAGTCCAACAGACATAAGTAAAGGATTAGAGCATGACTGTGCAGCAACAGACGAGCTCCTGGGTCTGACTTTACATAAGTCGGATGTCTCTGACAAAGTGGACAGCAAGCAAACAACTCCAGAACTCCAGCAGCACTGCTACGTCTCGTACAATCGTACCAGCACAGCCTGCACCAAAAGGTATGGGACGTTTGGATGAATCTAATGTAGATGAGGTAGAACATTGAAATGATGCTCTGCAATCCAAACAGCTTTCTTATTGCATTTCTTATTGGAACCCGAGTGAGTTTCTTTTCTCCAGATGTCATACGAGTGCAAACGTATCTGTCTGTTCTAGTCTCATACGGCAGGCAAAACCCTGTCTGGTTCCTAACATCTTAACACACATGATTCATTCGGAAGATTAACCGCTGAAGCCGTCGCTTTAAGAGAATGCAATAACGGCACGCGAATGAGCGATTTTACATGTGGCGACCATCTTTAGATCGGAATCATTTCTCATAAGGTGTTTTCAAGGGTTATAGGATTTGAACCGCTTTAGATTAAGGGTTCGAAATGCCAACGAAGGGCCTGGAAAAACCGCAATGCAAGCGCCACGCTTGACACCTGGCGACACACGGCGTGTGCTTTCAGCCCATGTGGGTGTGGGAGGCGCGTTTCTGTTTACCATCCTTTTGCTGTTCGTCTTCGGAGAGTTAATCCAAGCTACGGGAGGCTCTGAAATCGTTGGAATAGAGTTTTGCTCAATTAAGCGATGTAGTGGAGCTAAGAGAAGCACCTGTGTGGAGACTGCATGCCTGATTACCATCTCGAGTGCGCTTCCTGACAGCCTCCTTTTTTATCTACCTGCTCTGTTCATGCACACCTCATCTATTTAATGACTCACCTTGTTTACTGGCTGTGCCCGCAGAGCCTTCGTTGTAATGATAGGTAATGGAGGCAGAGCTAAGAGGCACAACGGGATGCGCATGGTAAGGCCAGGTGAGGGAGGAAGCTGGCACCCGGTTTCATGCCGGACGATGGAGAGGAGTTGAAGGAGGGAGCCAGAACAAAAACCTCCCTCTGTTTCTGTTCCGCTTGGCCTTGGTGTGCCGAGGATGAGTTAATGCTGTTTGGGCATTTAAAAAGGTAATGAGGGAGAAAGGGGGAAAATAGCAAATAGAGGGACCGGTAAATGCTGATTTTAGATTCTTTTGTTTGTAATGTATTATTTTTTATTGAAATAGGAAACCAAGTTTAATATTTATATACATATTTATATAAGTAGCCCATTTTGATTAATCATGCATTTTAATGCATATCTGAGCATGTATAATTATAATGTGTAACAAGCCTGTGTTAAACCCCAAGTCAAGCCAACCAAACCAAACTGAGCAGAGAGCAAACACAACCCAATAAAAATAACAAGCAAAACCAAACTCAGTTGAGTTTAATATCAAATGAATCGACCAAATGAAACATAAAACGCTGCACAAAAAATGAGAGGAGATTTTAAAAAGAATACGATTAGGATCCAACAAGAACTGCTGGATAATCTGACCCTGTCCACGCCCCCCGTCACTGTTGGTGTGTTTCGCCACTATTGGGTGACCATACACCCTACTGAAAGGTCAATGTGGGGGCACTCTGGTCCGGTTTGACCTGCTTCTGTTCACCCTCATGAATATCACTTGCTACTTGAGTTTGCATCTCGTTTGTGTAATCAGACAACTTTTAAATGCTTCTTTCTGAATTGTTTAATATTCATTTTGAAATTTTTATAAGCAGTATATAACTGACGCCCAAACCCGATACGGCCACTCCCATCACAAGCTAAAAAAAATAGAGCTACCAAATTCATAACACATATCAATATCTGTTTGTTTAAAAAGACAAATCTGGGATTCCACCCAAGCTGTTCTTTATTTTTATTTGATTTAAATGATTAGATTTTCTTTACATTTTCAGACTTTAGATTTATAGATTTATCTTTTATGTCTTTGAAATATCTATATTTAGGATTTATATTTTATATTTTATGTGGTAACACACTAGCCCACTACTATGGTGACCCCTTTAGTGATTCCATTTTCTTATATTATATTATTATATTTGATATATTTTATTTTATTTTATTTCCCAATTTTTATATTATGTTATTTATTTTGTATTTGTATTATCGTATTGCATTTTCCTTTGTCTTCTTTATTTAAATCATTCTATTTAGCTTCTGTTTAATTAAAAAAAAAAAAATAAGCATTTTTAAAATTCTATTTTAAAGCTATTTGTAGCGGTGCTGCTGGTTTGGGACTGCAAATAGGGCACTGGAACTTCCAATAAACTTATGAGAAATACCTATTCGCTATGGGTAGATATATTTATCACATTATGTTGTGTACATTATGTTTAAAAAACAAAAACTACTTCATAAATATAATTATACCTAATTAAAACAAGTTTTGCATTGTTTGACTAATGGGAAAGTCCAAATCGTTTGGCCTCTGATCCAATCCCAATGGTTATTTCTAGGTTCTTGGTGGTTCAGGCAGATATTTGAGGCAATAACTATGTAATAGCATCTGCAATTGCCTTCGAAAGTTACACTCACGCATACCACCCAGTTAGCCTAATGAGCAGCAGCAGGAGCAGCCTGCAAGTTTTTGGCATTCAGAATGAAACTTTGAGTACGGTAGGGCCTCTTAAGACGTGTACGGAGCGCTCCTTAGATGTTCCTCGCTTCAGTGGTGAGCAACGACTGGCTCTGAAGTCGTGAACCCCGGCCCTGCTCCGTCCCGATCAAAAGACCCCGAATTCTATTTGTTTTGTTTCAAGGGAAAGAGATGAAGGGGCCAAGGTCGTCTTCAAGCGCCAAAGCGCCATTGTGCTTTCAAGCGCCCGTCCTTGGCGAGGCCTCGTCTTCAGGTATGCAGCCGCGGCCCCGTCCTCGACATGGGATTTATTAATATTCTCAAAGACCAAATTTTACAGGGGATTGAAATAATGGATTGCACTTAAAAGGCGAAAAGAAGTCATTTTAGGTTAATACCCTAAGCCTGTTGGACCCTATTATTGGAGGTGCCTTGCTATTGTCGTCTCAGTTCTCCTTGAGGAGATTAGCAGGCAGCGAAAAAAGGTTTTGCAGGTTTCCAGAATGCCATCCTGCCGTTCACCGTGGCTCGGCCCGAAATGAAAAGCTTCCCGGCGAGCAAGGAGCCTCGCGTATGAGGATCCAGATGCTAATACTCCGACCTCATTAGAACAATCAGAACTTGGAAATGGGACGCAGCCCTCTGTTTCATCCAAAGCTTTGCTCTGTGAGAGTTGGAGGGAGAAGAGAAAGGCATGGGAAGGGGATACGCTCGTAAAAAAAAAATGTGAGCTGTAATGAGCGAGGCTGTGATCCTGAAGCTTAGCGACATGTTTCTTATTGCGTTCCTCAATCAATCAGATGCACAAGAACTCCGTAATCTCTAGCAGAACAGGAGATGGAATGGAACAGCATATGCATGGGCTTTCATACAACTCTGTGTAGCTAGTTACCCATTTATTATCTGGAAAAGTTTCGGAGCCCTTTGGAATACCACACAGACTCAACCCTGAGAGCAGGGGAATACAAAAGTTGAGTAGCCGATAAAACGTCACTCAATCGACTCAAGACCAGCATAGACAGATGGCGAGTCAGTAGCTGGGACATAAATGCCAATCAGAAACTCCTGTCTGGTCAAACAGAGTAGCCTTGCCCTTAAAGGAAGGGAACGTTTCACACCCTGAGCAACACATAACCCTCACCTTGCTAGAGGTGAGATACGAACCAAGAGAGCTCTGCTTTGGAAACAATAATCAAAGTCCCTTAACAAGGCACGACCCAGGTCCATGACCGAACAAAGAAAGCTTTGTTCAGGTGCCATGGCACAGGTCATCTGTTGTGTCTCAAGTGTCCCAGTGTTAGTTAGTGTGTGTGACACCTTGTTTAGGGTTGCTTCCTCCCTTGCAAACTGTCCTCCCTTGACCCACGTTCTTCTATGTCCTCCCTTAATCATGCAAAAATAAATAGTTAAGAAATAACAAATAACGATAGATTGAAAGGGTCAAAATTTCTGGGATTTTACATTTCTAGGAATGCTTACCCTATCACTGTTACTTTGTGATTAAAAAGTGTTGATTACGGAGCATAATAACTCGATTCGGTGCAGGATTTGGACCTACAGAAACGTTTGAGCTAGACTTCCATTACGTTAGCTACATTAGCCTCATAGCTCACCGGGGACGGACAGCAAACATGCTTTGGTTGATCGACTATGTGAAATTAAGCTGATTTTTCACCGCAGCATTCCTTTAAGAATCGTTTATTTCTTTCCCTTTAACCTAAGGGTATCTCCATTTCCCCATTATCCCCACTTTTCACCCCCGTTTCTTCTTTATGCCCCTTAGGCTAAGCACCTAACATCCTAACCTAACACTGCAGGACATTTCTCTTTGTTAGACTTCCTCTCTCTCTCTCTGTCTCTCGCTCTCTCTCTCTCTTTGTGCACCCCCCACAAAAATGCCTGGAGTGTGCATCGTCCATGGGTCATTACTTTTCAAAGAAATTTAAGCACGGAACACCATGCGCCCCCACCCCACCCCCGCGATACGTAGTCCGTCATTAGGAATCTTAGCTGTCAGAGCGGAGCCATTTTTGGCGTGATATGTTTGTTGGCTCATTTCTTTTAATTTTACCTCCATTAGCTTAATTCTTTTTTAATATTTCCATCTAACGAACTTTACAGTCCATTTTGTTTCGAGTGAGCTAAGCGAGTTTTATGAAGCAGGCAGTTGGCTTTTTCCATTTGAGAGCGGCTGAGGATGGGGGGGAGAGGGGCGGAGCGGGGGGGGTCCCCCTCCATCTCCCCCCGCCCCAGCACTCACATCACGTGGGGGTCAGTATAGAAGTTAGTGTCGGGCGTGATGGGGGTTACGGGTGGTGGGGTGGAGGGGGGCGACC
>JAUZSV010328593.1:0-11613 GCA_034780495.1 Parotocinclus cesarpintoi | reverse complement strand
GTGTGTGTGTGTGTGTGTGTGTGTGTGTGTGTGTGTGTGTGTGTGTGTGTGTGTGAGTGTGAGTGTGAGTGAGAGAGAATGAGTTGGGCGCAAACGTACAAGGTACAGTAAAAGCAACTGAGAGTTAATGCTGAAGGATCCATCAGTGGTTGCTTGCTAGCATCTGGCTGGCCTGACATTCTGCATTAACTCCATTATTCTCATTCTCATTAGTGTAAGTTTATGTCTTAGGTTTAGTCAAGTCATCTTTGGAACCATTAATGGCTGTAGGTATTATAATGAAATTAAAATAACAATCAGTTATGGTCCTGATAAGCTTGTAGTTTTAACTTTCGATTCTTCCTCACAGCTACGCTATTAGTCAAAAACGATGTCGCACGAGACTGAGTGATTAGTTCAATGTGATATACTAGTTCATACAGACACGCCTTAAGGCAATATTAAAGATAAATAGCATTAGTGACATTAAAAACAAGCCGCTCTTCATGATCAATCAATGTATGTCCGAATTTATAAAACGCAGCAAATTCCTGATCGTTGCTGGTATTGAAAACACTTGCATAATACTTATGTTGTGAAAAACAATGTGTGTAAAGTATCTACATACAATTAATACCAACACTCACCTTCAGTGCTCACTTGTTTACTTCAGCTTCTATGTACTTGTTTAGAAACTGCTGTTTCCTGGTCCTGACGTCTCCTGTGATCTTGTTAGGTAGCGCAGAGATCCACGACCAGCTCACGTCCTCAGATCTACAAACCATGCTCACATGGTGCTATGCGGGAAGCGACGTCAAGTCACTGTAACAAAATCTACTGCATAATCTGCGCAGGCGAACAAGAGGATCAACTGACAGCGATGTCACGAGATTTTTTTTTGCAGGCTGGACGCAATCGGTTGGGAATTCCCTGAGTCGGTGACCTTGCGTTTTATTTATTCATTAGGGCTGTTCCCTCCCAATGCACATTTTTACCACTGCATAATGTGTTGCTGTTTTATCTTTAGTGAGTGTTATTGGCTCAGCAGGTTACCATATATGAAACCGAGTCTTCTATTACAGCATACAAAAGTCTATTATTTACTGTATTATAGAACATAATGCAATTTATATATAACTGACCTGTTATTCATAATGTTTTTTGCGTTTCATTTTAAAATGCTCTACATCGCACTGAACATCTATATCCCCTGATAAACCATCTTAAATGATTCTTCTTAACATGAGCCATTAAAATTTTCACATTGCATAGGCATACTTTTGGGGGTTTATGTGATACTTACTCTAAATTAAGTTCTGATTTTACCCATAACATTTGACATGCCATTGATTAATGTGAGCCAAGTTTGTGGATTAAGGGATGTTTAATTAGGGGATATTTCAAAATAAAAAAGACAATGATTTCATTTTGAAATATCAATTAATTTCTGTGAGCAGTGTAGAAATAAAAAGTCTTGCCTTTACTTAGCCCAGTCAGGGTTGGAAGGGGTCACAATTCAGGATTCACTAGGCATAGGCAGATGTAAAATGTCTGCTAAATGACATAAATGTAGAACCTGGACGTAAAGTCAGTCCATCACGCCGTTCCTTTGGTTGCAGGTGACAGTAAATTTGAACTGCAATGGCTACACTAATCAGGTTTTGCCTTTTGCTCATCGTTTTACTGAGAAACATAGCTTTTATGTCATTTCAAGACAACACTTCTCGCGTTCACACTGATCGGCATGATGAACTTTCATGAGCAGGCACATATCTGAGATAGCCCGCAAATCAAATCACAGATGTGTTTGTGGAGGTATTACAAGCTATTTGTCACGTGTTAGTAGCCCTTTTTCTAGTGAGCATATTATTTATTATTTAGCAAATGTTACCAATACAGTTATTTATTAGTTATTTATACCAGCATTGGTTTCTGACCTTGTATACACTCTACTAGATGAATGACTGCAAATTCCCACAGGCCCACACAATCTTAGTCAAAAACAAATGCTGGTCAACAAGGCCTTGGCTCATAATATTTGATGGGAATGAGCCTAGATCAACCCATAAAAAAGACAGTCCATTGCATTATACTTTATACACCAGACTTTATAGCTGACACTTTACTCTCTTTACACTGTAGATAACATGTTTGTGCTTGGTGATGTAAGGTTTGTAAATACAATTTTATGTAAATAAAAGCAAGAATTTATTTAGGCTAACAAAGTCTCTGCCAGCAAAAGTTAAGACAATTTCTAAAACAACAGTTCAAATAGATTGTTAAAGATTGTTTTTACAAACTCAATGCCCAGCTGATTCAGGTTTCCTTTGAAAGGGATTTATGCAGCAAATTCCCCTAAATAATGGAGAAATGGGATAATGGAATAAAGAACGGCTGAAAAAGGACAACAAAGTTTTGTCTTCAACAAAGACAAAACTATAACTAGTGCTGAAAAAGATGTGGTTAAATTACACTGCTTCAAAATTATGAGATTTACATGTTTAGACGTTACCCCAGAGTCCAGCATAAAATCAACTTTCTGTGCTTTAGTTCCAGTGAATTCAACTTATAATGTCAAAATCATGAAATGTGACTTTGAGCATGGTCATGTCAGACTAGTTGGAGTAATACAGTTATTTCTGTACTTTATATTAATATACACTAGATGGCACTAAAAGACATAAAAAGATACCTCTTTTAGTTCCAAATTTATATCACGAGTACATGGTCAGGACTGGGAAAAAAAAAACATTTTTAACTTGTCTTTGTGGCTAATTATCTTATTCACATACTGAAATTGTTAAAAAAAAAAGAGCTAACCTGTACATTATTCAGTAAAATAAATAAAATGTTTTAACAAAGCCATGAATCATAATTACACCTGCCTTTTGCCAAAATAATTGTTAATAATTATTGTAAAAATACAAATAATTTGTATGTTTTATAATGCTTGACAATCCTGTATTGCTTTATGAAATTGAAGAATACAAAGCAAACAATCTGAGATACTCCTCGAGACACAAACTCTACATACCTGTATTGCTTTCAATGATATTTGACTGCAAAAGTAATGCCAGATGTTAATTCTATTGTCATGAATAATTTTGTGTGGATTTTAATGTTTTTTAAAAACAAATATTAAGCAAACTTTTTTGAAGCAGACAAGTTTATTATAGTTCAGGTTGTTTATTTGGTTGGTTTTTAGGTCACCATCAGCATCAATGGGTATTTTAACAGATGCAACAGACACAAAGTTACATCAAAACTAGTTCTATATGCACACAGGGCTGGTCAGTTATTAGAGTCATCAATTAACCTAATGTGTTTGCCTGTCTTTGAGCTGTGGGAGAAAACCAGAGTAAGTACACTCATGTAGACATGTGGAGGACATGCAGGCTCCACACAGAAAGGAGTCTGTGGGATTAAACCCAGCTGTAAGGCAACAGGGCTACCAACTGAGACAAGACACCATCCTGCAGCATAAGTTAATGTGAAACTTATAAACGTATTATTGTTTTTTGCAAATATTCGCTAATTTGGAATTTGATGCCTGCAACACGTTCCAAAAGAGTTGGGACTGGGACAACAAAAGTTGTTGGGAAAGTTGAAGAATGCTTAAGAAACAGCTGTTTGTAACATATCACAGGTCAGTGTCATGATCGTGTATTAAGTGAGCATTCCAGAAAGGCTCAGTTGGTCACAAGCATGTAAAAGGTGAGGTTCCCACTTTGTGGACAGCTGTATGTACAAAAGGCAAAACAGTTTAAGGACATGTTTCTCATTGTGCAGTTGCAAGGAAATTGGGGATTACATCATCTACAGTCGACAATATTCTCAAAAGTTTCAGAACATTTGGAGAAATCTAAGTAAGTAGCAAGCCCAAAACCCAGCATTGAATTACTGTTTTCTTTGATACCTCAGGTGGTACTGCATTAAAAACCAACATTCTTTATTGGATATTACCACATGGGCTCAGGAACAGTTCAGAAACTTCACTTCATCTACATGTGCAAGTTAAAACTCTACCATGCAAAGCAAATCCATATATCAACAACACCCAGAAACACCTCTGGCTTCTCTGAGATTGGCTGATGGCAAAATGGAAAAATGTCTTGTGGTCTGACAAGTCCACATTTCAAATTGTTTTTGGAAATCATGGATGTCATATCCACCGGGCCAGAGAGGAAAAGGACTGTCTGGATTGTTATCAGTGCAAAGTTCAGCAGCCAGCATCTCTGATGACATGTATAACTTGCACATCTGTGAAGGCACAAAATTAATGCTGAAAGGTACATACGTAAGCAACAGCATTGCTTCTTCAAAATTGTACAGGTACTAGACTGACCTGTCTGCAGCCCAGATCTGTCTCTCACTGAAAATTTGTGGCGCATTATGAAGTGCAAAATACGACAACAGAGACCCCAGATTGTCGTGCAATTGAAGCTGTACATTAAAACAAGAATGGGAAAGAATTCCACTTAAAAAGCTTCAACAATTAGTGTCCTCAGCTCCCAAATGCTTACTAAGTGTTGTTAAAAGGAAAGGTGGTAAACATTCCAGGCATCAAATTTGGCATCAAAAAGTGAATATTTGCAAAATACAATCAAGTTTATCAGTTTGAAAAATAAATATCTTGTCTTTGTAGTGTATGTAATTGAATATAGGTTGAAAGGGATTTGCAAATAATCGTATTATATTTCCCAACTTCATTGGAATTGGGGTTGTAGTATACTGTATATGGCCATTCACAAGTGTGTGAACATTTTATTTATTCATTGTCTGATTTATGAGGCCTAACTTCATACACCTCAAGCACTATAGGATCAAAAGTTAGGGATGCCATCACATTACACATACACAAGCTTTTGTAACATGCCATTCTAAATTCATAGACTTTAATATGGAGTTGGTCCCCACTTTGCACTGAAAACTTCTTCCAGTCTTCGGGGAAGGCTTTCTACAAGACTTGAGTTGGCCTCTGGGAAATTTTGTCCATTCATCCAGAAGAGTGTATGTAAAGTCAGAAACTAAAGTTGGTCAACAGGGCCTGGCTCATAATCTTTGTTCTAGATCATCCCAAAGGTGCTTGATGGGAATTAGCCTAGATCAACCACTGAAAAAAAGAACCCATTACATTATACTTCAAACACCAAACTTTAGAGCTGGCACTTTACAGTCAGACAGGTAATGTTCCTCTGGCATTCATCAAACCTAAACTCATCCCAACAGACTGGTAAATAGAGAAGCAAGATTTTTACTCCAGATAACATGTTTCCACTGCTCCGGAGTCTAGTGGTAATGTGCTTTACATTAATTCAGCTGACAGTTGGCATTGTGCTCGGTGATGTAAATGAATAAATAAAGTTCCTGCCACACAGTTTTTGTGTCTGAAAGGCTATTCACCCCTCACCAGCAGTGTCCTGCAACCCACATTTGTTTTGTTTTTTTTACAAACATATTACTCTATGCTTACATGATTTAAACATATTTAAAAATACTTTTAAGCAGATGTAAGGAAATATGTACAAACTAAATATGCCCTTGTGGTCATGGTTTGTAAATGTATATGTCAGTCAAATTGACTCTTGCCATAACAAAAGGTGTTTAAATAATAAATCCTGTCAAACTATGATAGCTCTTGGTGTGACTACGCAACCAAAGTTAATTTAAGCGTTGTAAAATGGCTGTTTATAGAAACTAAATAAAAGCAAGAATTTGTTTATCTCCTCTGAGTGAAGCTAACAAAGTCTCTACCCGTAAGAGCTTAGACAATTTCTAAAACAACAGTTCAAATGGATTGTTAAAAATTGTTTTTACAAACACAATGCCCAGCTGATTCAGGTGGCCTTTGAAAGAGATTTATGGAGCAAATAAACAGGATTATGGAATAAAAAACGACTGAAAAAGGACAACAAAGTTTTGTCTTCAACTACAGCTGAAAAAGTTATGGTGAAATTACGTTGCTTAAAAATTAGGGGATATTAACATGTTTTACATGTTACATAAGAGTGCAGCATAAAATAAAGTGAGCAACTTTTCTGTGCATTAGTTCCGGTAAATCCAATTTATGATTTTGCTTCATGTCAGACTAGTTGGAGGCAGTCTTTAAAAAAACTACAACCTTGTGGGATTTTCTCATGCAACAGTTTTAAGAGTATGCAGAGAAAGGTGTTATTTTAGGATATTTAAGTCTCTCCATTTTTGCTCAATGATTACTCATACATTCATGCATTCATTTTCTTATCTTCTTAATGCTGATCAAGTTTACAGGAAAGCCAATGCCTATCCGGCGGCACAGAGGCAGAAACAAGAGCATAATCACAACGATAATCTGTCATAAGGCACACACACACTCAGACACACACACACTAAGGGATGCTCCAGCTGCAAGTTCCCACCGTTTAACACAGCGCCACCGTGCGGTCCGCGTAGTAAATTACAGTAATGTAATTACAGTAAGGTAGGTATGATTAAAAAAAGCATCACAGACATTTTAACAGATTTTAGTAGCAACTCTTGTTCTGAACTAATATGAATGATGTGTTGTATAAGTTCAGGCATATTTAGAGCATCAGCATGCTCGGTGGACACCGAGGCCATAAAGATGTTTTGACTATTACTATAATTACAGAGCACCAGTGAAATCAAACGTTCTGAAGCCTTCTTCCTGTTATTTAAAGGGTGTATAAATACTATTCTATATCTATTCACTGGAAACCTGGCCAGGAGTGTTCATTCCTGGAGCCTATGTGCTGATGAACTAGAGAAATAGCCCCTGGGGTTGTGCGTCCATTGGCTGAGGCCAAACTTTCGGTCCATCTGATTGGCCCCACACAGACTTTGGGGATTTGAGGGACACCAGAGAACTTGAAGACGATCTTCTACATTGCAGTCGGGACAGTTCTGGAATGAGATGTCACTGATCTAACTTTTTATAGATAGACGAGAGACGCAGTGACTTGTATATATGATTCAGTGATTACTGTTAGACTACACATACTTTTAACGGTCGTCTAAGATAGATGGAGATACGCTTTATTCGGTAAACATTTGAAGTGATTTGAAACAATTCAGAGACATGCTGAGCGCGATATTCCCTGTGATCCTATCAGCTTGTATTGCCGGGCTACTTTTGGGTTGCCAGCTCCCCGCCGATTGGAGACCACTGAGTGAAGGATGTCTCGCAGAATTGGCCGAGATCATCGTGTACGCCAAGGTGCTGGCTCTGCATCCTGACCCGTACACGTTCAGTTCGCACTACAACGGCTTGCCTTACGAGTACGAGCGGACAGATGAAGCGGACACGTTGCTGTACACGGCAGAAGTTGAGCTGCTCTGTGACCAGGCGTGGGGCAGCATGCTGGAAGTTCCTGCAGGCTCGCGTCTCAACCTTACCGGACTCGGCTACCTGTCCTGCCAGTCCCACTCAGTGATAGAGAACTACGCCTATATCTTCTTCCTAAAGTAAGAATCCATTATTCCTCGGAATTATTATTAATTAATTAATAATTATTCCTATTTGAAAGCGCACCGTGTTTGGTACACGTATCGGTTATTACGTACTTTCTGCCGCTCCTTGGCTTTTATTGGATTTTGTCAGGTAGGTGTGAATTCAGTTAATGATTGACAGATCCCACAATCCATCACTGGAAAACCATTGCAGCTACATTTTTATAGGTGGAGCATTCTAACATTTGTCTTAGTCCGGAATCGACAGAAGTGGGAATCAGCTGCAGAGGGGTTTCTGAGTTTTCCCACAATTTGTACTTTCTAGTGAATCTATGTGTTCAGTATGAGAGTACAGTACTGTGCCAAAGTCTTGTGCCACCCCCTTAAAATTGTTTTGCTTTATCATAATTGACCATATATAACACATTTCTGATGACTGGATCCATAAATGTGATACTTGGATTCGTCGCTCTACAATACTCTATTCCGATGATCTTCTTTCAAATGTTTGTGAACTTTGTAGAAGGGTCAGTTTGACATCCAGATACTGCCCCCAAAGCTCCCAGGTACTGCTATTGCTTAAGTTTAAAGAGAAAATCTCACTAAATACTTGCCACTATAACCTATAAAGGCGTTTTTAATACTGCATATACATTTCCTGTAATTTCTGGGTGTATTTAAACAAAAAGACAGATAAATAATAATAAATGGCACCTATACTATTGTTTTAGCAATACCCTTTCTAATCTAATGGTGGATTAAGACTTTTGCACAGTATTGTATATTGGCAGGGGGGTTATAGTTATTGACTACAAGTAGAAAGGTTATGAAGGTCCTTAGCCTGCAATTGCTCAGTGCAGTGTTGCTCTGAATAGTTGTGTTTGATGAATGCTAGGTAATATTAGTCTTATGGCCATATTTTGTACGTGTACATATTTCTAACATCGGGATGATATTTCCTGGGTTTGCTAGGCCGTTCTAAACTAAGCAGTGTCACTAAGCTGTAAAATACACGTGTGCATGTGTGTCTGTGCTCATGCGGGTGACTTTGTTTTCACATACAGAATGGATGAGAACTACAACATCTTGCCACATAGTGTTAACTACCAGGATGCTATCTTCCCTGATACCCAGGAGAACAAACGAATGTTCTCGAGCCTCTTCCAGTTCTCCAACTGCTCCAGTGGACATACATTCCACAGCTTCAGTCCTGACTGGGAACATCAAGAGCATCAAAGCGTAAGACACACACACACGCACACACGCACGCCCGCCCGCACGCACGCACGCACACACACACACACACCCACACACATACACAATAATAATAATAATAATAATAATAATAATAATAATCATAATAATACAATCTAAGACCTCTTGTGAAAATGTTTGTTTGGGGTACGAGTCAATCAAACAGCAGCAAAATATTGACCCAAAGCACACCTCAAAGCTTTGCAAAAACTAATTAAAGACCACAGGAGATCAAGAAGTCCTGAATCAAATAGATTTTCCTCCATGGTTACCTGACCTAAGCACCATCCAGTATAACCCCAAATCAGAAAAAGTTGCAACAGCACGGAAAATTCATATAAAAAATACACAGTTTCTTATATTTACTTTTAATTAATTGCAGACAGTATGAACCTGAGATATTAAATGTTTTATCTGTTCAACTTTAATACGTACCGAATTTACCACTTTGTAAAATTGGCAATTATTTTCAGCACACCTAAATACCAAGTGATTTAGTCTTTCAGGTAATGCCATGCTTTAAGGTGTGCAACAATACAGGGCTGTTGTTGTCACATTGTTTGTTTTAAAAGTCATCATACATTCTGTATTGGTGACAGGTCAGGACTGCAGGCAAGCCAGTCCAGTACCCATACTCTTTTAATACCTTTTGTAATGTTTGCAGCATATGGTCTTTCATTGTCATGTTGACAAAATGCACAAACTTTCCTGGAAATGATGCATTCATCTTCTGTTGCTCTAAAATCCCAATGTACCTGATGCAGCTTCTTAATCATATGGTCAGTAATTTATATGTAAATTACATTTGCCTTGAGCATTGACTGACACATTCAATACCATGACAGATCCTGGCTTTTGAACTTTTTGTTGAAAACAGTTTGGAAGGTCATTTATGTCTTTGGGCCAAAGAATGTTAATTTCTTCTAGAAAATGATCTGGAATCTAGATTAGTTTGACCACGATATGTGTTTTCACTGTGTGATTGTTTCTCCCAGATATTTCTGAGCCCAGAGTAG
The DNA here is from genome assembly GCA_034780495.1 of Parotocinclus cesarpintoi. Lineage (NCBI taxonomy): Eukaryota > Metazoa > Chordata > Actinopteri > Siluriformes > Loricariidae > Parotocinclus > Parotocinclus cesarpintoi. The sequence continues at coordinate 1,915 of JAUZSV010328593.1, read as the reverse complement.
TTGACACTGCTTCTGGACATAATTAACATTAAGGCTTCTTTTTTTGCACAGTAAGGTTTGCATTGGATCATGGGTTTTCAGTTTAGCTTGCACCCTTAAACTTTGTGCACTGAAATTCCTAAAGATTCAATTAATCATTTAAATGATATTATGCACTGTAGGACTAAATATGCAAATCTCTTCCAATCTTTATTTGAGCTACATTGTTTTTAAACGTTTCAATACTTTTGGCATACATTTGTTGACAAACTGGAGACTCAGCATTTCATAGACACTGCTTTTGTACCATATCATGATTGCAATCACCTGTTGACATCACTAGTTTAAAATCACAAAATAATTTTGTGTTTCTATTGAATTACTAGCTCTAAATTGCCCCTGCCTCAATATTTTTAGCAATGTGTTGCAGGCCAGCACATTCCTGTTTTTTTTTTTGAGTGTTTTCTAAAGATTGAGGGCGCATTCCACTATGCAGTAAGCATCCTATTAAGTGCCATAAGATGTTATGATTAGGGTGCAGCCTGTACTCTTGTGCTTTCACACATAAACAGTGGTAGAAATATGAATCACTTACTGCAATATTATGTTTAGAATAACCAATATACTATGCTAAAATTTAATAATTCAAGTTGTAACAGTTTTCAGAGTGTGTGTCAAACACATCTAACTAATTTGCTCATTATTTAAGTTGTTCATAAAAAAGATGCTTGGAGTGACCTACATTTTGATACTTCCGACTAAGTATTTAGTGCAGTTACTTCTTAAAGATTTCAATAATGACACCAGCACTAGCTTTCTTAATCAAAATACATGCTGGAATTTGTGATCAAAGCATGTTGCACTAATGGGTAAGAGAGTGGAACAAAGAATGAAACATCTGCTTTGCAAAGAATGTGTGTGTATATCTGTGTAACCTGCAATCACTGACCATGTACAACTAGACCTCACAGGTCAAAACTTGTTCTGGACGTTCAGGAATTTTGAAGGCACAGAGAGCCTCAGAAAGTGCAAACACAGAAAAAAATGATCATATAGTCAAACCATTTTCAACATTTTAATAAAGGACATTTTAAAACTATAATACATATTTTAAAATACACATAATTGCAAGTAACCTACATGAACTAACATCACAGGTGGCTAGAAAAATTTATTTTAGCCTCAGATTCCAGCATTAGGATTCAATTAGTCATATTCTCAGCATCACAGCTAAACCCCTAAAAGGCATTTGAATTATCCATAGTGATATACAGTAAGTAGAGAAATAAACTATATATACTATACCTCGTTGATTGCTGTTGTGCAAAGGTTTGAACAGATGAATTAATTCACATTCACTTACCTATCCACTTAATCCTGGACAGGGTCATGGGTGTGTACACGGCAGTGCAGGGTGCAAAACAGGAACTACCCTATGCAGAGTGCCAATCCATCATAGGGCAATCGTATGGGATATTCAATTTACAAAGTATTAACTAAATTGCCAAGATACCACAGTGGTTCCTATATATTAATTCAATTAATATCAGCATTTCAATCAGTCTTAGGGGCACAACACTGCATAGAAAAATAAGCTTGTTAAACACTAAATAGACTGAGTGATTTCACATAAGCAGGCACTACTCCACCATGGATAAGAAATGAACAAGGTATTAATACTAATTACCTTTTCAAAGTGCATTAACTAAATATACTTATGAGCAATCATTACTTTGCATGCATATAAATATATGTCTATATGGCTATTACTACATTTACTACATGAGTAACTGACAGAAACTGACTAAAAGCATGTACCCCAGTAAAATAGGTCTGATGCCATCCTTGCACCACACACACACACTCTCTCTCTCTCGCTCTTTCTCCTTTCTCTCTCTCTCTCTCTCTCTCTCTCTCTCTCTCTCTCTCTCTCTCT
>JAUZSV010328488.1:0-10000 GCA_034780495.1 Parotocinclus cesarpintoi | reverse complement strand
CTAGAAGGTCCAGGGTTCAAATCCCACCTCTGCCACAGTTGGGTCCCTGAGCAAGGCCCTTAACCCACAATTGCTTGTATTGTAACGCTGTTTTAATAGTAAGTCGCTCTGGATAAGGGCGTCTGCTAAATGCTGTAAATGTAAGCTCCCCACAAACAGGTTTCTTGAACAGCCAACAAAATCTGCAGCATCTGCATGATGCTATCACGTCAATATGTGCCATAATTTCTTAAGACGTTTTCAGCACCTTGTTGAATCTATAACCCTGAAGAATTAGGGCAGTTCTGAAGGCAAAAGGATGTCAAACCTGGGAACAAATTAAATTGCACATGGCAGATAGATTTCTTCATAATATATTGTATATCTTATTTACTATCAGAAACAGTTAAAATATATATATAATATAGACTTATTATATACAACAGAGTACAGAGAACTATTTACAACAGCCTTCATTCCTAACAACCTCAAAATTGGATTCTTGATTAGTTTTGCCCCATATGCATCTGGTTCTTTCGCCACAGTTAGTGCCATTCTGTAACCAAATACAGCAAATTGTTTCCTGTTTCCTGTTAGTCACCTTTGGTCACTCCCCTTCCTCTGGCATTCCCTTACTTCCTCCTGTTCTGACTCAGTGTCTTTCCAGGGGTGTACTACTCCACTAAAGGATTTGGTAATATTTCCTACTGAATGTGGCCAATAAGTGACTAATAGAAATAGAATTTCACTAACATTGCAAACAACTAATCACATTTTACTATGAAGGCATGAATGCCAGGATGTACCATAAAATGTTTGCATTTACCATGGCATCAAGCGCCCATGTCGTGTCCACGTGGTCCGGCTGACGAGAAAGCCCACTGTGGGGTCAGTCACAGCGTCCCATGCTCGCCCCACAAACAGTATGATTGAAGCATGAAATGCGTCCAACTGTATTGGGAAATAAAGAAGATTTTTTGGATTGAATAACATAAATAGCTAGCATATGTACATATAAATACTCATTGACCCAAAAAATAAAGCACCCAAATAAAAATTTTGGCCCTTTAAAAAGTCTCTTGGATGCTACTTTTGGGTAGTGTACCTCTTGGTGTGAGATTCTTGACTGCTAGACATGCCTCTATGATGCACTCAAAAAAAATTTGTCCAGCTCACCAGGAGGTGCATCATTGGACTCAATAAATCAGGATGGTAGGTAGGACCATTCACCACCATTATTTTTGTTTGCAGCTGTGAAACCTGAACTCCTACGGACTCAAACCGTATCGTCTTCAGCAACTAATCCAATTTCTGTTTGGGACCCGACAATGGTCTGGTTTGATTATGGAAGCTTTGTGGTGAGGACTTCAATATAGCCTTTGCTGTGGAGTAACACAATGGCCCAACTGCATGTATGATGGATGAGGATCTACAGGTCCAGCTGCAACATCTGTGGGTAAATGTGCTCCAGGATACCATACATAAACCGTTTGCCTCCAATGCATAACCGTATATCATCTAATATGCAGGCAAGCCTAACAAGTTAACCAGAGCCTCTTTTCAATGGTACAGTTTTCCCCAATGAACTTTATTTAACCTATCTGTCCTCTCACCTGCTGATTCAATGTGCTCCTAAGTGTGGCGTTCTCACCTGAGCAACATCTAGAAGGTAGATCTGCAGGAAGAAGCCCAACGCACTTCCCGTGATTTGATACGGCGCGCCTCCGATAGCAAAACATACCTTACTGCATACAGACACACCCTGCTTCTTCTTTTTCTTTTAAATAAATGAGACAGACAGAGAAATGTAATAAGGATGAGAACAGTGTGACCTTTAAATAAAACACTGACTGCTTCGCTGTGGTTAGTGTAACAGTCCATTCTCTCAGACTTGATCAACTCATCACACTGCACTATGGGAAAAGCATCCAAGCAGTGGGAGATCCTGAGAGATGATACTATAGAGAAACGTGATACACAGCCCAGAGTCAAAGAGTGAAGATGGCAGGGATCCTGTATTTTTGGAAGCAGCTGGAAACAGATTCTACAGACCCAGCTGCAACAAATTTGCCAGAGGATCCCATGAGTAATCTGTATGCCTCCATGTCCATTCGTATCTCGTCTTGTATTCCGGCTAGAGGTGGCCTAACAGGGTACTAGAGCCTCCTTTCAATTGTACAGTTTTCACCAAGATATTCTTGGTATACAATATTCTTTTGCTTGAATATTGTAATCCTGGACACACATCATCATTACATTCCCACAGTGTCCAAGATCTCCTTCTTTGGCTCTTTTATTTGCATATATTTATATATATATATATATATATATATATATATATATATAAATACACAACATAAATGAGATAACAAAAAATGTGGCCTCAAATGAGGAACCAGATGTGACTGTGGAAATGAAAACCGCTCTGAAAAACAATCTCAGAACCAATCTCAGATGGAGAACCCATCTTTCTCTGGATGAGTCCGGAACACCTGTGGGTGGTACTGGAGAATAATGTGATACCTGTACACTCACCCATAATTTCACTAGGCACACTTTATGCTTTTTTCTACACTCCCCTACCCTATAGAATCACTGTGCAGTCCATCTGTCACATACTTTGCGCCTCCTCTTTCCTCTGCTCTCTAAAGGTCTGGACCTGTGCAGAACCCCCACAGTGTGACTGACATGGTAGTGGTGTGTTCGTGTCCGTTTTGCTGGTGTGAGTGTATCTGACACAGCAGTGCTGCTGGAGTTTTCAAACACCTCAGAGTCGCTGCAGAACTAACAAATGTAAACCCACCAGCATCCTGTGAGCACCGAGGAACAATTAAAACAACGACAAACCCAAACTGTGCTACAGCAGATGAACTACTGTCTCTGACTTTACATTTGTGAGGTACAGAAATGTTGTTGATGTGATGTGAAGTGCACAGTCATTGAAAAGTGTTTAAAACTCCAGCAGCACTGCTGTTTCTGATCCAATCTTGCCAGCACAACACACACTAACGCAGCACCACACTGTGCAGTGTCACTGCAGTGCTGATAATGATCCACCACTGAATTAGTACTGGCTCTGTGGTGCTCCTGACTATTAGAGAACAGAGTATAAGGGATTTAGCAAGAATAAGAAACAGATGGACTACAGTCTGTAACTAGAACTACAAAGTGCTTCATGATAAGTGGAACTGATCAAATGAACAATGATACAAATCATCACTTCCTGGTTTACAGAACAAAAACACAATGGAAAATGTTTAACCGCATGTCCAGAGACAATATGTAACCCCTTAATCAATAGAAAACCAAAAAGGGGTTTCTGCTTGAGAGCGGAGCCGCACGTGCTTGGGACAGGTTTTATTTAGGCCAAACCGCTTTGTATTTCACATTAATAAAATGTAATTAACACCCCGGTCCCATTGACTAAACTATGCATTATTTTAAATCATACACACTACACCACAGAATTGCCATTTTTTTAGATAAGAATAAAGCCCATGTCATCACGGTACATATTTAAACCACCTGATGCCTGTCTACTTATTCTAAGCACTGAAACTTTGCACTAAAAGCAGCACTCAAACACATTCACATGACACCTGTAAAACCTAATATTAAAATCTTTTAAAAAGCACATTTAAGTATGTTGCTCCTACCTTGCTTACACTGATGCCATTTTCTTGACCGATATGTTTAAAGGGAGCCAGGAAATAGGTAGGAACTTGTTCAGCTCCCTCTCCTTGTGCCATAACCAGGCTAATGTTTAATGGAAATCGGGATTATTTTCGAAAATTATAATGCAGTGAGATACTTCAATGAAATCAGGATAAGATGGGGTTAAATTGAACGCGGTTAACACCACGTCTCTGATACAGTCTGCCTCAGCCTCCGTCCCTGCAGCGTGTCAGCCCGAGGCCACGCCCACACACCCCCTTTCAAATTGCGGTAGGTCCCGCCCACTTTCCAGGAGCATCGGTGTCCACGGAATATTTATTCATTTATCCCACGTTTTATATCATCACTTTAACACTTTAACAAATTGTATATTTTAATCTAACATTTCCATTTCGGTTAATTCAGGTCAAAAGCAATGTTTAAACTTGCCTTTTAGGCTTAAGGGCTTACGAGATCATTCCCAGAAACTGCAGTAGCATCCCCATCCAGCCTGGACTCCCAGTAGCTGTACTAGACTGTCTGAAGTGGCAGTGGCAAGGCAAAGGGGGTCTAAATGCCTAAATGTGGGGTGCTTAGGCAGAACCGCCACTGGTTTTCACAAACAAAAACATGTGTTTCAAAAAAGGGAGATGCGTCTCCTTACATTTAGTCTCCTTTTGCTAAAGCTTGTTGTTTTCAGTTTCCGAATTCTTAAGTGTGCAGTCAAAGATTAAAACTACACTGAAAAAATAGGGGATGTTTAATTATGGGATATTTCATTTTTGAAGCATCCCCTAATTTTGTGAGCAGTATGTTTTCTCTCTTAAAGTGGTTCACTTTATGGTTTTTCATTAACAAAACAGTGTAGCATAGCTTCCAGCAGATAACTACCTTGATAGGTATTAAAATCACAAAAATCCAGATCTATGAATCCCAATCCTGGGATCATCTGTATCCAGTCTTTAAATATCTTGAAAAACTGGGACACAATCAGTGAAATCAATTTGATCCTTAATAGAAAAATGTAAACACCCCCTTGCTGTGGAGTGGAATCACACAGGACAGAAAATGTGTCCAAACCAAAATGAGCTGTTGCATTGGCCGGGAATCGAACCCGGGCCTCCCGCGTGGCAGGCGAGAATTCTACCACTGAACCACCAATGCTTGATGAAAAATAGAGGGATAGATCATGATTGTATGAGGCATGATACCAATGAAAAGGTTTGTTTCTGTAGGAGTGACATTGGCTGCATTGCCGATACAATAACCTTTTTATAACTGCAGTCATATTTTATCTACAGTGCTACCTACAGTATTACTGTCAAATATCTGTATTTGACGCCACCTAGTGGACATTAACAAGAAGCATCTATTTTTTCATAAGCTCTTTTTTATAAAGAGTATTGTCTCAAAGTAGCTTCACAAATATCTAAACCCACAACCCTAAATAAGCAACCTTGCGTAAGAGTGGTGATTAAAAACTGCCCAAATATTAAGAAACCATGGGCAGACCAAGACTCTCTTATCTTCAGTTTAATCTACATGGGGCCACGGGCCAGTCTGTGCCCACCCGGAAACTTGCGGCACAAGGGCAGGGACAACCCAATCACCAATCACACACACACACACACACACACACACACACACACACACACACATTCACACACTAAGGGCTACTTTAGAGAGACTTTAAACACCAATTAACCTAACACACATGTCTTTGGATTGTGGGAGGAAACCGGAGTACTTGGAGTTGTTGGCAATTTAAATTTTTAATACTACAATGTAAAATTCTTCCAGATAGGCAACATTCCTTTCTCATGGGTCCTAGGTCAGAGATCACAGTTGAGGGCTGCTTAGAAGAATACATGATTAACTATTACCCTCAGGTTCATTCCTTTCTCATGGGTCCTAGGTCAGAGATCACAGTTGAGGGCCGAGAGGGTGGAGTCCAAAAACAAAAGATTATGGTAGCGCGGCAGAACCCAGGAAATGGGAGGAGAAAAGACTTCTTCTTCAAGTTCTTCTTTTTGGAAAATTGCTTTATGTTGTCCTGAAACTCACAACAGTACTGTGGGAGGAAACCTGAGTAGCCATAGTAAATCCAAAAAGGACATGCAAACACCACACAGAAATGACCCATGTTCCACCTGCGGAGCCACAACACCGCTCTTAACCCACAATTGCTTGGATTGTAACATTGTATCAGTTGCTTTGGCTGATTTGGATATACAATCTACTAAATGACTAAATGTATATGATGTAAATCTACCATGAATCTCAAGCTCCCACTCTGCATCTTGTGTGCCCCTGAGATAAGCACCATGAATGTTTTTTGGAGTTTGAAATCATTCATGTGTGTCTGCATAATATGTGTTTGCAGAAAAAAAGTTATCTGGTTAATAAAACGACTGTTCAATGACTGACATATGACATGACAATGACATATCAGTAGTGTTTCTGTGATTTTGCAGAATGGCCTAGCAGGTAACAAGTTATGCACTCTACTTAAAGTTGTGACAAAACCCATTGCTATTAGTGATGATTTTCTAGAGCAGTACTACCCTGCTGTGTTCCCTGCTTGTATGATGACATGTACACAAAAGAAATTAAAGGAAGCTGCTCTGTCTGATACTTCTTGTGTACAGACAACCCAGCATGTGAACAAGAACTTGTGAAAGATGAACAATGAGCATGGAGGCTGGAGAGTGATGAGACTAATTTTACTTAACAGTTCAATCATGATGACCTTATTTAAGCTCGGTAAGAGGATTCTTCTCTAGATCTGTTTTTATTCCTGTCTACAGTGGGTAAACCAGACACAGAGAAACATTCTTTGGATTACTTTATCAAAGTATTAAGTACACGGTTATCACCCACTTCACTTGAGCGTTAAGGCAAATTAACATTGTACCCATACTACAATCATGTACTGGCAAACTCACCCATGACCACACTTATCATACTGGTCATGCTGCATTTCATAAGATGTACATGTGAACATTGTAATACTTAATTTGGCTATCTATGAAAGTGGACATCACTTGTTTCTGCCACACATGCATGTTGTGAAGAAACCCAATCGAGCCATCCTGCCCCACTCAGAAAAATTATGGTTTTAGAATGCATTCAGGTTAGTTGTGTTGGAACTTTGCAAAATTCCTGATAACCTTAATGTATAGGCACTGCATTACAGAATACAATTACTTTAAACACAGTCAAACCTACAGTAGTCATTAAAGCGCTACTGAAGTTCTGAACAACATTGGGATCCAGTTTGCCAAGGTTGTAACTGTATGTCCACTTTGTTCTTGTTTTTCCACCCTGAGTCACAGGGTGCATTGAAACAGTTCCACAAGACAAAATAAATAATTGTGCACACTTATTGGTTGCATGCCAAGAAAGACTGGGATGAGATATTATTTAAGTACTCCTGTGCCTTTGCAGAGAGATGACAAAAGAGTGGATCATTTGGTTCGCTAATTCTTTAAGAAATTTGTGATGCACCAGTATCCGTACCATACTCTAAAGAATGGCTTATTTCTTGCATTGCAATATACTTTAGTGTATGAGAACAGTATGGTACCTACCATTCATGTGGTCTTTGAAGACCACAGTCCCCTAGTATTCCTGGCCAGGGAGAATGCTAAGCAGAGCTTAATGCATATGCCATTATCTGTCCAATGCTTTAATAAGGAGATTTAATGTTTGTCAAAGGTTGTTGGCGAAACCATTTCTAAAACATAACCGTTTTGATTGTCATATGCAACAACTTCACTGGCCTTCACTATTATGTGTTACAATGTGGATTGCTATATTGCTATGTTTGCACTGAGGGCTTCTGGCTGATGTCTGTCTGTGTGAGGGCTTCTGGCTGTGTAGAGTGCATGAGGAGTCTCTGGTGTTGATTTTCATGCTACTTTGTTTTTTGAGCATCATGCTTGTTTTGATGCTGTTTATCGTGCTGGCTTGCTTTGATCAATTGAAACCTCGCTACTTAATTGTTTTGTTCTACTGTGTTTTACTTGTGATTTTGGTCAATGATTTTTTTTGTTGTGGCCCTGCATATCACTTTCATCATTCATTCATTCATTTCCTTATCCACATAATACTGGTCAGTGTGCCAGTCCTACTAGGATGGGAGGAAACTGAAGTACCCAGAGTAAATCCACCTGGTGCAAACTCCCCTTGACTAAAATATTGTGTATGTGTGTGGTTTAGGGGGGCAATTTTTTTGTAGCATATACAGTATATGTGTGTGTGTGTATACACTGCACAAACCATTGTTTTATCTCTTTCCTATTTTTACATCTCAACCACAATGGAACATGACACCAGACATTTAAGTTAAGCAATGAATATAAAACTCATTTTCATAAACACAGGCACCTCTAGAAATGTTTAATACATGCATGTCCCAGGCAGTCCCATCTTAGGCCAAAAGAAATTCTGCTAGGCTATCTAGAACCTGTACCAGGTAGTTATCCAGTACAGTTAGCCTGCTGGGTGTGGGAAACCCTGAGCCAAATTGAAGTAAAAACATGAATAAACAGAAAGAGACATATTTCACACTTTTTTAGATTCGATTTGATAGACCAACTTTTAGATTAGATTAGATAGACCAATCAAATGAGAAATTATGTAATTAAATATTAAATTGCTTCACTGGCTACTTAATAATATATAACATGCCTGTAGATACATAGAGTATAAAATGGAAAGAGAAACAGTAAGAAGACTATGTTCATGTATTTCTTTATGATTCATATTATTATCAGTAGCTGTAGTAATGCAGTAGTTTTGTTTATATTTGATATTTTTACTGTTACAGTTTGAAAATTATTGCAAGTTATTTTTTATTGTTTGTTCAGTTAAGTACATTTTAGTATTGACAGACTTACGATACAGATGTACCGGTCTTATGCTATGCTCGCTAAATAACTCCTACAATTTAAGATTTAATTGCACCCCTGACCTGTAAAATAAGGGTAGTTAAAAGGGTTATAAAAAATGTATCTTTTGGGAAAATAGCTTTATCTCACAGAAAACCCCATGAGAAAACCCCAACCATTAATTGAAATAAATTTACGAATTAAAATAATTAAATCAAGAAAAAAAATAAAAAATAAAATTATATATATAATCATATAATCATGGGCAACACTGGGCACCCTGCATTAAGTTTGAAGAATATACAGCATATCAAATAGACCATTTCTCTTTACACAATCTCTCCAGATCACGCACGATCCTAATGTCTTCAATTGTGCACATCAATCTTTTGTTTTCTATATCGATTAGATCAATGGACCGAGACACCCATTACAGAAGTATGATTTTTTGTTGTGCAGTAAACTATGTTTGTGTTGATCGTTATGCTTTAATTTTTTTTTTCTGTAATTTTTAGTTTAATGCAGAGGCAGACAGATTATGATTTTAAATGTACTGATGATTTTAAATGAGCTGACATCTTTGATGCCATGTTCCCTAACAATATTTCCAGTATGTTTTGAGTAACAGCCCCACAACATTATAAAGCTTCTACCATATGTAACAGCAGGCATGAGGTTCATTTTAAATTAGAAAACCTTGTGATTATTGCCAGTAAGCTATTTTTTTGTTTCCACTGACTGCAGAGCACAGTACAAGTCCTTAGTAGCCTTTAGGTAGCTCCAGATGCTTTTCTGTTACTCTCCAACAGTGATACTTGGGGATTTTTATGTTTCTCTTACCATCCTCCTCACTGAGCATGTCCAAAATAAATTTACTCAACCAGACAAGTATGTCACAGTTTCAGTTGACTGCGACAATTTAATTACTGTTTTAAAGGTAGGTATACTTTGAAAGTCAACACATATTTCACAATTGTGTGTTCAGTCTTTCCCGAGAACAAAATGACCACTGTGTCACCTCAATTACATTTACTTTAATTAAACCTTGGATCTTACTTCAGTTTATTTACAAAGAGCAAATTTACCAAAAGGTGATTTTATAACCCTTTTAACTCCTCTTTTCCAAAATGTATTTAAAAACATGCATGAATGCTGGCAGGTAAGGAGTAGTAGAAACAACAAGACAGAGTGTGAAAACTAGAGAGATTGTAGACTGGGATGGAAATAGACATGTGTATGTGGAAAAAAAAAAACAGTAGTGCGAATTAGAACCATTCATTCCAGCAATGGCAGGAGAAAGAGAGCGGGGGAGAGGAAAAATTTAGGGAGGGAGTAACTGCAATTAAAAGTGAATGGATCCCTAGGCTGTTCTTAACTTGGCCTGTTACAGTCTTACTGCTATTCTTATCTTTTATCCACAAAGGAGACATGTTAATTCTCCAACCCTGATGATCTGTGAAACCCTTACAAAGCCA
>JAUZSV010328381.1:0-11614 GCA_034780495.1 Parotocinclus cesarpintoi | reverse complement strand
ATACTGCAGATGAGCAGCAATGTTCTTCCTCCTTGCAGACTTGCCATACATGTAACTGTTGTTCAGTGCTTTTCTATTTTTATTTATTGATTTATGAAAAACATTAGTTGTTGTGAGAAAGGCGTTCAGTTGCTTAGAAATGACCCTCGATGCCTTTGCAACCTTGCAGACTATTACACGCCTTGCACTTTTTCATGATTTTTTTTTTTTTTTTTTGGTCAGTCACATTTGGGTAACGGTCGTGTTAAATTTTCACCCTTGCCACACCACTCGGTGCTGTTGATTGTTGTTTTCCAAACTATTTACAGATGGGTTTTGCATCTTTTCCCAGCCTGATAAGCATCATCAACTCGTATCCTCAGAAATCTCTCTTGTACATGCCATGATGCACTTCCACCACAGTTATGTAAAGATCTGACTTATCAAGATCATATTTACAGCACAAACCTTGTCAGTGAACTACAAGCAGCAACAGCATAAAATAATAATTAATTGTAATCAAGGTCAAATGTTCTTTTATTGATTTGAGGTCAATCACCCAGCACTAATGTGGAAGAATATCTTTTCCACTGTTACTACACTACTCATAAAAAATTGAGGGTATTTCATTATGGGTTCTTTCATTTTGAAATATCCCCTATTTTTTGTGTGCAGTGTAGTTGTGCGTCAGCATTGTTTATTTTTTTCTGTTAAGTGAATGCCAGGGTCAAAAAATTGACCTGTTTTGAATCGCTTTTTAATTTTGATTAGTGTTAAAATGGTTTTACGACCAAGTCTTGGTTTTAGGTCTCTTTAGCTGTTGTCCTTGCTGCCTCAGTTTAACCTCACTTATCACATTCTTGTTCTAGTTAAACCCTTTGTTTGAAGTTTGTGGGGGCATGAACTTTTTGTTTGCTGTGTGTATAATTGGTCGTTTCTGTTTATGCCTGAAGCACGTTCCTAACATGGTTACGGGGATTCACACCATCGGTCAGCGGGTCATTGTGTCCGACATCCAGGAGAGTTTGTTCTGGGTGCGTTACAAGCGGCATGAAAACCAGCTCATCATCTTTGCTGATGACACAAATCCTCGGTGGGTCACCACCTCCTGCCTGCTCGACTTCGAAACCATGGCTGCAGCTGACAAGTTTGGAAACATCAGCGTCGTGAGTGTTACAGCCAGTGTTTGGTCTGCCTGTAGACAAGAAGTAGGTAGTTATCGGTAATCTTGCACGTTCATCTCCTAGGTACGTTTGCCACAGAACACAACGGACGATGTGGATGAGGACCCCACAGGGAACAAGGCGCTGTGGGACCGAGGCCTGCTCAACGGAGCGTCGCAGAAGGTACCCGCTTGACCCAGCTAAATGTGCATATTCTCGCTCATGTCTGGGAAAACTGCCTTAAACTGCTTCCCTCTTAACCAAGTCAGCCCCCACTGCATGACTGTTCATTTCGACGTCAGTGTTTGTGTCTAGCTGGTGTTGTGGTCACCTCGACACACACCCAAATAACCTGCTTTGCGGAACAGCTAGCCCAGCTTTGTGCTGTGGTCCCCTTCTAAAGACCCCAGAACCACATTTTGTCCTCATGCCAGGTGTAATTATGATCTAATCAAGACCCAGGAACTGCTTAGGTGGGTGCCAGGGAATTTCCCGCCATGCCCCAGTGACTTGTTGGGAATTTAGGGACATGCCAAGAGTGTGTGTAAGCAAGTAAGTAAAGGAAGGAGTGGGTGGGTGTTGGCTCACTGACAGGGCATTTGGCTTGTTAGGGAATGTTGACAAGTTGGCATAAAATGAACTGGACTCGTGTAGCAGGGGCCAGAAGGGCTAACCTGTTTGTACATTATAGTTCATTTTTGTCCAGTATCCATCCAGGTGTGATTAACACAGACACAAAATTATGATACATTAACAAACATTTACAACAAAAGACTATATAAGAGATACAAAACTACAACAGTCACTCTAAAGGAACTAGGATGAGACGGACTTGAATGCATACCCCAGCCACTTTTTTAGGTATATTCTTACCTTAAGAACTGCCTAAATTCCACATGGCATGGGTTCAAAAAGGTGCTGAAAACGTTCTGCTGAGATTTTGGTCCATATTGACTTGATGCCATTCTTTCGTTTCAACAAATCAAAGGTGCTCTATTGAATGGAGATGTGATGAATGTGGACGCCATTTGACTGTAGTCAGCCTACTGTCTTGTTCAGCATACCAGCTTGACGTGATTTGAGCTTTGTGACATGGTGTGTCATCTTACCCTGCTGTGCTGAAGAAATGTTCATGGTCAGCACTGATACTCTGGTAGACTGTGGTGTTTAAACGCTGCTCAGTGGCTATTAAGGGGCCCAAAGTGTGCCAAGAAAATCTGACCCTACCATTCAAATCAAGTCAGTCACAGCAGAAATCAAGATGTTTTTCCAATCTTCCTGTTGTCTGGTTTTGGTGATCCTGTGCAAATGGTAACCTCAGTTGCTTGTCCTTAGCTGACAGGAGAGGGCACCTGGTTCCTGACGTATTATGCATGCCTCGATTCTAATGAGTGGTTATTTGAGTTAATATTGCTTTTCTCTGAGCTCAAACCAGCCTGGAAATTCTCATCTGATATCAAGGAACTTGTGCCCAGAGAAATGCCCTCGCTGAATATCTTTTTTAGTACTTTGCTCAAATCCTGCAGATGGCTGTGTAAAATAAAAAAAAATAAAAAAAGAAATCTCAATAGATCATCATTTTCTTAAATACTCAGACCAGCCCATCTAGCACCTGCAACCTTGCTGTGTTGAAAGTCACTTAAAACACCTTTCTTTCTTAATCTTATGCTCAGGTCTTCTTGACCATGACTACATGCCTGTTTGGATTTTTACCATCTAACTTGCAAAGTTTTTAAGTGTATATTACTGTTCAACGTTTGTGATGTTAAGTAACTGTGCTGTTTAGTTTGTGTACAAGTGAGTGTGTTATCGTCTATTCAATACAATTTAAAAAAAAAGAAATACTACAGGCAGGGAGTTTTAATGTTCCGGCTGACCCTGTGTACAGTAGTAATGTTGTACCCTGACCACAGACCAAAGTGATTGTAGTAAACTGCCATCCCAAGCCATTGTGCCCAGCTTTGGTTTCTCATTTTAGATGTAAACGATTGGCTGCTTGATTACTGTGCTACATTCCATCTTTTGTTTGTGTTCCAGGCTGATGTGATCACAAACTACCACATAGGAGAGACGGTCCTGTCACTGCAAAAGACCACGCTCATTCCTGGAGGCTCGGAGTCTCTGGTGTACACCACTCTGTCAGGCGGCATCGGCATCCTGGTGCCATTCACCTCCCATGAGGTATTGTGGCTGAAAACAAAAGTTTGATCTCATCCAGAGGTCAACCACAGGCGCTTTTTTTTTTCTAGCCACAATGTTTTGGGCTGTAAAGAGAAGACACAAAGTGACTAAAAGTATCACTTTGATGTTCTTTGACCCCTTTAGCAACTTAAAATGGGGTCATGGTGCACCTTAATTTGTCACACATTAGAGCTCTGTCAAGTAGAGCTGTGCACTAACCATATATATATACAGGCAGTAGTCTTGTATTATCTATCATCATTACTGGTTTGTGTTTTTGTTACCCTGTCTGTAAGAGCTGTTAACAGCATTGCCTCTGTTTCCTGTGCCCTCAGGACCACGACTTCTTCCAGCACTTGGAAATGCACATGCGCTCTGAGTTTCCCCCACTTTGTGGAAGAGATCATCTCAGCTTCCGCTCCTATTACTTTCCTGTCAAGGCGAGTACTCAGAAATTCCTAAGACAAGCATTATAACAAAATCGTTTTGCAAACCTCTGCCCACAGTGATGCATTTTTACAATGCAGAGTCATCTGTAATCGAGGCAGAGCAGGGTGAGGTGTTTATCCTGTGGTAGTGGTTATATGTGCCTACAAAGATCAGTGTCATCAAACTTGCCGGCAGTCTGCTTTAATCAGTCTGCTCTGAGTAAATCTGTCCTCTTTAATTCTGCTGTCTGGAACAATGAAGGGAAATTACCTAATTAGCTGCAAATTTGCTTCCTCAAGCGCTTGGACGTCACAGTTGATTGATTTGTTTTGATGCTAAAAGCTCTCATGTTTTCGCTCTATTCCATCTTCTCCTTACCAGCCGTCTTTACACTTTTGTGTTGGCTTTGGTACATCTTAGGATCAGTCACAGCACCACTGGTGAGAGGTGTATACACTGCTCACAAAATTAGGGGATATTACTTTATGGGATATTTAATTTTGTAGAATTCCCTAGTATAAGTATCTAGGCCCAAAACCCTAATTAAGCGGTCTTAGGGTGACAATGGAAAGGAAAAAGTCCCTAAGCTTTATAGGGGGGAATGCTTTTATGAGATAATACACACAATATAGACGATATACAAACAATCTAAATTGTTAAATACATTTCTATATTTAAAGAAATCATCATTAAAATATAATAATTATATTGCTT
Source organism: Parotocinclus cesarpintoi (assembly GCA_034780495.1). NCBI lineage: Eukaryota > Metazoa > Chordata > Actinopteri > Siluriformes > Loricariidae > Parotocinclus > Parotocinclus cesarpintoi. The sequence continues at coordinate 7,148 of JAUZSV010328381.1, read as the reverse complement.
ACAAAATTTGGGGGGGTATTTAAATGAATATCCCTTAAAATATCCCCTCATTTTTGTGAGCGGTGTGTATATATTCTGTTACTATAAATTAAGCAGAATAAGTGTTATGGAGAACATACAACTATAGCATATGAAATAAAGGTATACTTAAAATTGCAGCACGATGCATCACAAGGATTTTTTTTTTCTTAGTTTTTCCTTTGCGCTAGAAAGTAGCACATAAGGAAAGATTAAACTAACATGTATGAAATGGCACCAAATAGGGTGCAGTTTTAAAAGCACTAATGCTTTTTTGCAGCCGTTCTTGTCAGCGTATCGTCAATACGTTTTTGTTAAATAACTTGTATCACCCAAATCACTGCTGTGATGTTACTGATGATAACACGTTCATGTTCTGTAGCTTAGACATGGTAATGGAAGTGGTTTTGTGGCATAAAATAACCTTGCGAAATATTTATTTGGAACTAGAGCTCACGATCATATGTATGTAGTATAACAGTTAAAATATAACAGTAAAAAATAATAAAATATAATACCTTGACTTTGATAAAAAAAAAAAAAAAAAAAGCTCACATCCTGGTAAATACATACCTTGGCTCAAGTAATTTTTTTAACCCCTTTTTAAACTGTAATCCAGGACCGTGACCTTTTAAATACAAGTTGTCTTTAAATGTACTTGCATTTGTGAGATTCCTTGTCCTAAGCAGTCATTCTAGCAGTCATTGCTGTACCTTGTGGCGGTTAAAAAGTCAGTTTTATCCTGGATAGCTGAGCTGAACTACAGGATACACCATGCAGATTCACTACAGACACTGCATTTCCCATAATGCCCCTGCATCTTTTCAAAGAGGGACTAACGCTTTCAGTCAAAGCCACTTTTTGGTTTTTCACATGGACTAATGGACGTCTGCAAATAAAATAAAGAAACGACTTAATGAGAGCTCATAGCTGTGTTTTGGCCACTTGTAGCTGTATATAATAGAGACCCACATCGGCCAGTGACCATAATCTGCAGTGCCAGTGTCAGATTTAGTTAAATCAAACAATGTTCTTACAACAGAATACTTTAACCACATGCTACTTGTACGAGTTGTTTACGTCAAGTGTGTTGGTTCTGAAATACCATTTTCTCAGTTTGCCCCTCCCTCTGTACTTAGTTTTATGTATGGTTGCCGCAAACATTAATTATTTAGAAATTGTGGTATCAAAGGTATAGCCATGTTTCTCCCATCATACAACAAACGTGCTGGGACTCTTGATGCTGTTTATTGTAACGAGTCAAAATAAAAGCAAACGAATTTCCTTTGTGTTTGCAGAATGTGATTGATGGAGACCTTTGTGAACAGTTTAACTCTATGGATCCCCATAAGCAGAAGAGCGTCGCTGAAGAACTGGATCGTACGCCACCAGAGGTGTCGAAGAAGCTGGAAGATATCCGCACTCGCTATGCCTTTTAAAATCCCCGGTCTACCAGTGTGGTCTACAAACAAGATTTTAAATTATACTGTTTTTGTCAATCTGGCAGCCGCGTTTCCCACTTCAACTGGGATTACACTAAATGTGTACTAGTTGTAGTTGTTTTTGGAGCGACAGAGAGAATCCCTGCGATCACTGAACCTGTTGGACGATAACCAGCTGTAGTAAAACTCGCTGCTGTTTTCAGTTCAGCTCTGCTGCTCACCGGGGTGAAAAGCTTTTCAAAAACGGATTAATTCTTAAGGCGCTGGAGTGCCAGCTCCTATTTTCTCCGCCTCCACATACTTTTGTTTTGAAGTCAAATATGTAAGAGGATGCCAGCACTGTCTTTTTTGCCCATGGTGCTGTTTAAAATGATTCGTGTCTGATTGTTATTGTCTGAATCAAATGAAGACTGCAGCGGACTGATGAAGCTCCTCTGAAATGGAGCTCATGTCATTGTTCCAGATGACAGTGGAACTTGTGAAATAGCTATAAATGTTTTTTTATGGTGCAGCAGTGGTGACTGTGGTTGTATTTTGGGGGAGGCTTTTTTTTTTTTTTGTTGTTGTTTTTTTTTCCCTTTGGGCTTGCTTACCCACATTACCAAACACACAGCCACAAATTTTCCAAAGCTGTCCTAATGGAAATACTTTCTGTAAAATGGATTTGACAGCATTTTGTAAATAAACCTTTTTTTAACTAGCGTCATAGTTTGGTTGCCACTTGTGTTGGGGTTTAAAATGAAAAATAGGATTAAATTTGATTTATTCAGTCAATTTGTTGTAGACAGGTTTTTTCTTTTCAAATAATGACTACATTACCCAGAATGCATTTTAGCTTCGACTTTTGCATATTTAAACAGCTTTGTGCACCAACTAAAGGGTAATACAGAGAGGATACCACAATAGCTTTTGAACTTTTGTGATTAGTGTATATTTACGGGATGAGAAACGGTCTTAATACATGAATAATATTTAAACTAAATACTACTAAATACTAAACAATTAAACAACCTATTAAACAACCTATTAAACTATTAAAACTAAATACTACTACTAAATACTAATACTAAACTATTAAACAACCTTTTCTGCCATTAAAATAACATTTACATGTTGATATATGGCGTAAAACACCCACACACACACACACCCACACACACACACACCCACACACACACACACCCACACACACACACACCCACACAAAAAACTACCATGTGCAACACTCCAAAATGTCTTTTTTCCTTGTATTTACATATATTTTGTATTTTTTTTTTACCTGGTATTTAGTAAGAGATGCTCATTTAACAACCAAGGACTCTAAGTAAGGTCTACATGCTTTAGGAAAAAAATTACATTATTTTATTCATTATTTTCTTATTCAATTAGGGTCCGTTTTTAATTATTACTAAGGACTTTGACTTGGTAAAAATCTGTTTAATTTTTTATCCTTTATCTTCCAAGTGATCCAAGTAGGTCTATTTTTTGTCTTCTTTATAACCCTTAGGGCTTTTTTTTTCCCTGCCACTGTCACCCTAGGCTTGGATTTCAGTAGAAGTAAATAATCTAAAATAAAAGCCGCTTTAAGACAATGACCCATTGTTAAAATACCTGTATAAATAAATATGGGTTGACTTATTCTTTTTTTACGACAAGAAAATGCAGTCATAGCTTAAATAAGTGTCCGTTTATGTTAAGCATGTGCGTCTTGGTTGTTATAAGTCATTTTATCAGTTGTAGAAAAGAGAAAAAGAAGCAGCATGTGGATAAAACATCACAGCCTTACCCTCAACCCCAGCATCATGTGCGGATACGATCTCATGCACGACGTCATCGACTTGGAAGCGCTTCCCGGCGTTTGCTCTGGGTGAGCTCCTGGTAGCCTGTTTCTCTTCTGCTTCATCAGAATCCGTGGCCGTTTTCTGGGGCGTCGCCAGGTTTTCCGGGGTAACCGATGCAACCTGAGAGGCGCTATTCCTCCTGCTTTTTGGAGATTTAGGAGTTTTTGTGGTGCTGGGACTCTCAAAGACGATTTGCTGGGCCACTTCTTGAGCGGTGAACTTCTGCGGCGTGGACTGGGGAGTCTTCTGAGAGGTGGGTGTGCCGACGCTCTCCGAGCATCTCTTCTGCTTCTCGGTAGCCGGCGTCAGGATTGTCACCTCTGCGGGGGTTTTAACGACGTCACCTCCGCCGCTCGAGGATCTTCTCTTCTTAGCTGACCTCGGCGTGGCCGACTTCTCATTTTCGGTATTTTTAGAATCTTCCTTCTGAGCCGGAGGTTTTATTTGGGACACCGGCGTATTTGGGAGGGTTGCAGACTTCCACGGTTTGGTGGCCAGGTCTCGTTTGACCATGTTACAGAGATCAGAGAAGGGAGACGAGCTGCTCTCCGTGTTCGCTTTGCTCTGCAGGTCTCCGGTACTCTGGTCCATAGGGGGCAGGTTTGAGCCATCTTTCAAACAAGTAGCTGCAAATACAGAGGATTTAATTTTTCCCTCCATCAGCAGGACAGAAATGAGAGATAAATCCCAAGCCAAGGGAACAGGTCATTTTCACAATACTATTTACATTAGGCATGTTCTGCACGAGCGGCGATTAGCGCTGTAGTTTAATTTATTTTATTTTTTTTTTGCATTTTGTGGGCCAAATTTTCGCAATTTGTGCACCTCGAGTTTGATCCCGCATTATCTTGTTTATTGATGTTCTTCATTTTGAACGAGTGCGGATTCATAACTATAAACTTCAGCTGATAAAACGTCTCCAAACGTTCTTACCCGAATGCTCAGCCTTCTTTTTCTCGGTGCTTCCAGGTGTGCCTCGAACCTGCTGGTGTTGCAAAACCTGGGAAACAAAACCATAGTAAAAACAAACAGGAGGGTGAGGGATTTTATTCAGCTGTACTAATACGTTTGGTAGCTTTTCCACAACAGAGTAATAAATAAAGCAGGGGTTACCACCCTCACCTTGACAGCGGCTCCTTTCCCAGATGTGGAGAGCCTCTTCTTCTTTGGGGTCGGTGCAGATGGGTACTCAAACCTGCATGAAATTGAGCACACATAATATCAGTGACCTTAATCAACTCCAATTCTAAACTATATAAAAATGTAAAAAAAAAAAAAAAAACGGAAACAAACCTAAAAGAACGATCAATGATTGTTATTAGATCTCCATGCTTCAAACGTTCAGTCTGCTGCAGGGCCTCGCCGTTGATGCGCGTCGGATTCACAGAGCTCAGGTTGGTCAAAATAAGCTTTGGGAAGACGGATAGAGAGAGACAGACAGAGAGAGACGGTGAGACACGATATGCAGTCGCACCACTCACACTGACAGATGTGTGTCGTTTTTTTTTTTCAGTTATACACTCATTATTTTACCTCTTTGTTTTCATTCAGCTCAATCCTGCAGTGCTCTTTAGAAACCTGAGGCAGCTGGATCCTGATATCACAGTCAAGCTTTCTGGGAAAAACGAGAATAGATCCTCGTTTTTAGAACAAACCGTTTATAAAAACGTGACACTCCAAATCACCTTTAAACGTGCCACCTTAACCTGGCGATTCCATCACAAATGTGGTTAGCAGACGCATTTTTAAAGGGGACATGTGAAAACATTAATATTTTAATCCCATCTTTTTGACAGTCTCCCAAACAATGGACACCTAAGCAACTTCTGGGAAAAAAGAAGATCTTACATTTATGCCGTTTAGCAGACGGCCTTATCCAACTTATCTCAACTTAAGGACCTAGGCTACCACAGTCCCATCTTGGGCGATCAAAACCGATTCCAGACACTTTATATAAAACGTTTATATAAAACTTAGATTATAAGCAAACAAAAACGCCCTCCAAAGGAAACAATAACAACATAATGTTTATGACCTTTAGGAGGCTTAAAGGAACAAAAGCAATTCATTTAGTGAACTTTTTGAACACGTGCTCACTTTGGGCTACGATGATTGGCTAGAACACGTGTTTGACGTCCAAGACAAAAAAAAGCGCCCGAGTCAGACTGCAATAAACCGAAGAATAAATTCACATCGTGTTTATAAGGGTTTATTGGAGCACACACATAGAAAATGTAAAAAAAAATGTATATTCATTACTAACCTGCCAAAGAGACAGGATGCAGTGAGGGGAAACTCGGTTCCGTCTGTGCCATTTCTCTTGATTACCACGATTTTACCAAGTAGAGGCATCTTCTTCACAGCAATTTCACTTACCTGCTCGAAAATAAATTACAGCTTTTAATAAGCATTTTCACAAATCCCGAGCCCTTCTTTAACAGTAACCACGTATAAAAACGGGTCACAAATAGTGCTAAAATTGGTTCGTATCTTTACGTTTCACATTTAGGAGTTCAGCATGACTTTACACAAAAACGTGTAAAAATGTGTAAGAAATATTTTGGTCAAACGATTTAATAGTCGTAATAAGACCGGAGCAAAAGCCTATGCGTTTACCATACCGTCAATCCGCGTTCTGACAAATCCTGCCCCCCAGCGCTATGATTGGATCATTACATCTTATTGACCAATCAACGCCATGCATAAGATTACAACAGCCAATCAAAAAACAAGACGCAGAATTTGTCGGAATACGAGAACGGACATAGCACCGAATGTCTCGCTTCAAGTCAGCTAGAACCTACTAGGCCAATTACCTTAAAGCTTCATCAAACACTACACGCTCGGAGTGGGGAAAAAAATAAGTGCACGCGCTTTACCTGAGTTAAAATATATCTTCAGCATAAAATATAATCCATCGAGTATCTTAATATCGCCAAATAACTACAGCCGGAGGAGACATAAACCTCCGCATTCAACGGTCCCGCTTCTCACTGACAAAGTCAATACGCGGGTCACAGTGCGCGTCCAATATCCATCCGCCACACACAAGACGGCTGTTTATTCTTCTCGTTCTACTCAGATTTAAGATAACGATGTGTTCAATCACGAGCTGTCCAACTGCTTCACACAAAATGCCATAAAAGTGGGTGCAACGACGCACAACTCTACATAACTACTTTGTTTATTCTACAAGGCGGAAGGAAACACGGCGAATAACTACTCTGCGCTTGAACATTGTTCAAAATTCCGCGCGAAGGCCGCCTATTGGTCAGCGCCTCAGAACGCTGTCCAGGCGTCAGCCTATAGGGAGTCTCCGTTTGTTTAAAACGACTTTGAGTAACAGTAAAGGCCACCAATTAGAAACCACAATATTTAAAAACGTGTTCAGAGGTTGCTCGGTGCATTTAAAGAGTTTTAAATTAACATCATACAGATTTACGTTTATAGCTCTGCTTTAATAATGCTACTAACTTTTCCAGGACGTTTGTGCACAAAGCGGATTCCAAAAAAGTTGGGACACTAAACAAATTGTGAATAAAAACTGAATGCAATGATGTGGACATGGCAAATGTCGATATTTTATTCGTAATAGAACATAGATGACAGATCAAAAGTTTAATCTGAATAAATGTAACATTTCAAAGGAAAAATATGTTGCTTCAAAATTTTACAGTGTCAAAAAATCCCCAAAAAGTTGGGACAAGTAGCAATAAGGCTGGAAAAAGGAAATTGAGCATATAACGAACACCTGGAAGACCAATTAACAATAATTAGGTCAATTGACAACATGATTGGGTATAAAAAGAGCTTCTCAGAGTGTCAGTGTCTCTCAGAAGCCAAGATG